>JAAIIK010000039.1:4695900-4705900 GCA_014706435.1 Silurus glanis
ATATATATATATATATATATATATATATATATATATATATATATATAAATTAATGAGTTGCTGATACTCTTAGAGCAATAACTGACCAAACTGCAACCTAGCATGGCTGCTAAGTCATCATAGCTTTGTAATTACTAATGTTAGCAGTAATGTTCAAATTAAATAAGCCGGTTGTTAGATGACAATCGTTATCCCTCCTCTACCAGCGGCCTCCTCCTCATGACTGACAGCTCCCAAAGCCCAAATGTGGCAGCTACGCTTCCTTGCCTGACTTCAGCTATCAATTATGAGCCTGAATATGAAGCATTTATTATGTAAAATAATTTGCCCCCAGCCACAGTGCACTCATCTCCAGGGTTTAGTTTTTCTGTCTGATGTAAAAATCACTCTCACTCCCTGTATTCTTTCTGTCCCTCCCCGCATTGTATTTCTCCTTCATTTTTTGAAGGAGACATTCAAATAGATGCAGTTGAGGAGTTAATGACATAAGGAGAGGATTGATCATGCAAGAACACAAAGATGAGGAAAACAGTGACAAAAACATAACAGGACAGAGATAAGCACAAAAGTGGTCAAGTTTAAGGTGTGCTTGAATAACTGGATGGTCTGGATGGTGGCGCTGCATCAAAATGCATCATATTTTCTTACTTTCTCTAAATCAAATATTTTACATGTTTACCTACTTTTGGATCTCTGAAATATTTTCATGTCAATGATATTCAAATGATGCGTTCACAGTTGTTAAAATTCCGAAGAATGTTTCACAGAAAACACAGCATGATCTCTCGCTAGCACAAACTCTCTCTCTGTGGTGATGCTGGTCAGAATAAGTATTTGTTACATGGATTCAGCTGTAGAAAGCTAAACAAGAGTTCCTTTGCTCATTTGTTATGATAAGCGAATTCTCTTCATTTTTTTTTCTTTTTTTTTCTGAAATAGTTCTTGGGTTGCATTTGGCACCAAACTCGCAGGCCGGTGCAGAAATCCAGCCATAGCAATGAGGGGGGTTGAGAAGGAGGGGTAAGACATCTGAAAGACCAGCTAAGCAAGCCAGTGATATTTTTACTTTTTTTGCCTGGGGTAGATCTTTTCGGAAATCTGTATTGTAAGCAGTTTCCGAGCTGTCGGCACCCCATGCTTGCTTTTTGTTTTCCAAATGGGGGAAGGGAGGGAGTGACATTGTAACTGTCACATTGTTGGGCTTCTCTTCTTTTATTGAGAGAAATATATTTTCACCTATAACGTGTTAGTATTTCCTGGTGTTCTCTTGTTTTGTTCGTTGTTTTAGCTGAATTAAAACCAGAGATCACCAGTGCTGTCATTTATGTGCTTGCTTGGCCTGGTAAGGGACATGCAGCATGTATCTTCGAAGTGTGTTTTTTTTTAGTAGTAAGGAACTTCATGTACGGCAAAGAGACACTGGAAGCAGACAGGGAGGCACAGTGGAGCTGGCAAGCTTTGACACTGTTGCTCCAAAGATTAGGCCATCACTCTTCAGCCCAGTGTCTGGTTACTCAATTAGCCACGACTTGCATGACACAGTCGAAACAACTGCAGCATTCCTGCCATGCCCACAGCACTGGAGTAATGGAGAGCTGGGTGCCCAAACTGCACCAGGGACACTTTAAGATTTTTCAATGCAGACCACTCTAAAGCGAACCAATACAGTCAGTGAAGAAAAAACAGAGTGGTGCAAGGTGAGGAGAGAAAGGCAGGCTAAGATCACAGAGATGAAGGAGGATATCTGGCTATAGGAGAGTAGCAAGTTGTGTGCTCCATGGTAAGAATTGGTAACACTGGGTCTCTCAAGGCTAAACCTCACTCAATCTCTCTCTCTCTCTCTCTCTCTCTCTCTCTCTCTCTCTCTCTCTCTTTCTCTCTGCATCCCCCTCACTCTGTGTTAACCTTCATAAAATATTCATGCTGGTTGTGCTCAGTGCCATAATTGCCATCTCAGCCTCTGAATAATTGATGGCCAGTGCCGTCAACTAGGTCTCATTTACTGAGGGTGTGGGTAACACCATACTTGCACATGCCACATGCTCCAATGCCACACTGCTGCATTTAGTGCTGACATTAGATTAGCACATGCTTTCTATCTGCTCTGCTAACATTCATTCTTCACAGCCCACACAGCTAGAGCAAGCAATTTATAGAATGGCAGTTGCTCTTTAAGTGGCTAGCCAGTAGTAACTGAGGCTAAAGGTTTAATATTAAAAATAATTTTGAAAAAGTCAGTCGTCTGAACATTTCAGATGTTCTTTAAGTCTCAGAGTTGTCTTTCATCTATGAGTTAAACAAATGTATTTCAGTCCATTTCGAAAGCAATTATTTATTATAGTTTTTGCTACATACTGAAGACATACTGTTTTACTGGTCCAAACAATTGACAGCTCTGAATGTCTACCCCAGTTTTCATTTGTGAAGACTACATTTATTAAAAAAAAAACAAACAAACAAACATTAAAACGAGAATGCTGTTTATAAGGAAAAACATTTTGAAATGGAGAAAAGAGGGAAAACTGATCAGAGCCATTGCATAAGAATTGAGCACAGCTAATGCAACAATTTGTAAAGGAACTGCTGGTGTACTAACAACCAGATATGAAAAAGGCCATCCAAGAAAAACATCATGGCTTAGTGCAGGTATATGTTTTACCTGTGATACAGGATTCAATGTTTTTTTTTTTTTTTTTACTTTTATTTACTTTAAGTTTATCCTATACTTTTGCTCACCTAAAATTATTAATAATTTCTGATGTAAATATCAAGAATTGAAATATATATTTCTGATTTATCATCTCATATTAAACTCAAATGTCTTAAACCCAGCTCGTAGCAATCAAATATTTTTTTTTTAATCTTATAAGATTTCATTTTTACTTCTTACTTAAATTGCTTTTATGAATGCTTATGTTTGAGTCTTGGTGAGTCATAAAGAGCAAATAGAGGTGGAGTTCAGCATCCCATCTCTCAGATGCGACCCTAAGTCATAGGTCAAGGGTTGAAGATTATATTAACCCCTGTAACTATATGCTTATGCCCTTTTCCCTCCTTGCTAGTTTTTTTCTTCCTTTTTCTTCTTTTTTTTTTTTATATGTTCTTTGGCATGTCCAGCCATTGCCCTTCATATTCTCATTTTTATAGCTGTCAATATTCATAATGTATGTACTTCAGAATACAGCTACTGCATACTATATATGCCAGGTAGAGGAGCATGTGTAGTACTGTAGGTTGCATTATGTTGTTATCAGAACCTTGGAGCCCTGTAAGACTATTTTAAGTGACATGCTGTTAATTAGTTTCCCATCCAACTACTTCTACAAGCACAAGGTACCTAAACAAAGTGTCCCATGAAAGTGTGCAGTTTAATAAACATTACACATGTGAATGAACATATCATGGATCTCTTTTGGTTCCTGGGTCATTGGAATATGGTCTATTTACCTTATAAATCTTATTTCTGAAGTGCTGGTTTAAGCTTTCATACAATGTGTGTGTGTGAGTGTGTGTGTGTGTGTGTGTGTATGTGTGTGCGTGTGTGTAAACAGTGCAGGCGTGAAACACAAAGGTGTGGGGAAGCTATAGACAGCACACCCTGGTTTTTGCAGGGGATTTAGTAGGACTGAGAGAGTGTGTGATATGAGTGTTGGGGTTAAGCTGAGTGTTAGAAGGAATGGGTCACACTCTCTGTGCTACTGACACACAGGGGCAGCTGAGAGCGAGAGTGAGAGATGGATAGAGAGATTATGGTGAGATCAGACAGGCGGCAGCATTGGAGAATCAGACAGGAACACTGCAGGGCTTAGAGCCCTTACAGTAAATGATATCAGAGAAGGCTGCAGAGCCTCAGTATAGCCAACCCTCAGGGAAGAATCTGTTTACCTAAACAGCGCTGTGCTTGGTTATCGTTGTGGACACCTTTACCCAAACATACACACAAATACATTGCCATACTCATGGTTCAAAGAACTTTCCACATCACCAAGATGGATCATGTAGAGGTTTTTGTTATGTGAAATCTATAGCCTATATATGCTTCTACTGACCATCCTTCAAATACATGTAATGCTGTTTGACTTCAAGGAATACAGTTGAAAAAGAGTAATAATATATAATCCTATTATTTGATGTCATCCAGAAGAAAATGGGTTACATAACTATTTAGATCAACTTTGTGACAATGTCTATTGTTAAAAGTGTTAAAAGAGAGTGTGTGTGTGTGTGTGTGTGTGTGTGTGTGTGTGTGTGTGTGTGTGTATGCTGTTATTCTGCCCTCTGCTCATTAGAGCTACTGGAAGAGGTGTGAATGTTTAAAACAGATAGATGACAAAAGGATGAAAGGAGGCAAGAGGATGAGAGTGGAATGTGTAATTTCAAGGGTATCAGACAAACCGCAGATGAAGGGTACAATCTGTGTAAATCTAGAACAAATTCCAGCCAATATACATACACACGCACAGCAACTGACAGAAAAGTCCTAGAGGTCAACAAACACACTTACCAACACATAAAAAAAGCACGGGATACATGTCTCTATGTGCATTTATAAGCACGTCTTGAAGACTTTGAAAAGTTAAGCCAACTGTATTAGTGTATGAATGATCACAGCACTTGCAAGAGGTGGCACGTGACTGAGGCATGACTGTGATCTTCCATAGGGCATAATTGAGTATGGCTTAAAACAGCAGGTGGACGGGTGTTCACTGTTTCTTCACTAAGGTGCAACAGTGCAAGGAAAAAAAGGGAAAAGAAAATAATAAAGAGAGCAATTGAGAAATAAAGAAAGCTTACTTTGTTAATTAACAGTGAATAGAACATGCAACATGTAGGGAAAACCTGTAAATCTTGTTACAAATATGTAGAGGAAAGTCAGCATATTCCTCAAAATAAGCTTTAATTGAAGACAAAATAATGGAAGGAATAGTTCTGTATAATCTTCAATGTTGTATGCTTTTAAGGCTGAAAAAGTATTGACAAAAATAACTATTTCATGCCAGTTGTTGTTCCTTCAACGAGTCTTATGGAGACAAGTATAAAAGCATGCCAGTGCAGCGATGTTTTATAAACCATGGGATAATATTATACTTTGTTCTTCTGTGTCTTTTCAGATTTTTCCTAAAGTTCTTCCTGAAGTGCAACCAGAATTGTCTAAAGAATGCAGGGAACCCAAGAGATATGCGACGCTTCCAGGTAACAACTGATACTAAGGCTAAATTTTATATATTAATGTTTGCTCTCTGTACTGTAAGTTATAATGAATGTTCATTTACACTGCTTTTTTGGCACATAATATGTTTGGTTACAATCCAGAATGTTTGGCACCCTTAATGAAAGTAAGAAAAATGTTATAAAAAGAACATATACAGAGTGATATTTTAAGCTTAAACAGTGCACAAAATTGCTGCATAGTTGTGCCAAGTGAATGGAAACTGAGAGAAATTTTAAACATTAAACAAAAGTAAAAAAAAAGAAAAAGTCTAAATATTGTTCAAGAGAAAATATTATTATTATTATTATTATTATTATTATTATTATTATTATTATTATCATTATTATTATTATTATTATCATTATTATCATTATTATTATTATTATTATTAATAATAATAATAATGATAATAATAATAATAATAATAATAATAATAATAATAATAATAATAATAATAAAAACACCAGAATAGTTTATGTGGAATAGTCGGGGGGGCTGACTGTAAATTTTAATCATAGATTAAATATGTGAATATATAAAATGTTTATTATTTTTTATTATTATTAATAATAATAATAAAACACCAGAATAATTTATGTAAAAAGGTCAGGGGTGCTGGCTGTAAATTTTAATCATTAATTAAATATGTAAATATATAAAATGTTTATTTTAACAACGATTCTTTTGTTTTTGTGCTTTAAATTGTTTGTTATTCTCTCAGTGTGTCTACTGGGTTTGTATAATATGCTGAAAATTGCAGTTTGAGGTCCTGCTGCCGTGTTCTTTCTTATATAATATATTTTTTCTACACTGAACTCTCTATTGAGCCATATATTTTTTTTTATTAAGTTATTGACAGGTACATTTTTCAGCCTGTACACACTAATTCTCTCGTCAATTCTTGACTATAATTGTTCATTTTATTTGCGGTGCTACTGCCATACAGAATGACTATGTGGTCAAGTTAAGAGAGTACTTATTCTGACTTGTATAAATACAGGCTGTAAATGAAGCACACTTCAGCATAGTTTTGGAGAATTTTTATTTGTTTTCTAATAAAAACGAGATAAATGAACTTATATTATTATTATTGTATATTTATTATTTACTTTACAAAGTACAAGAAAAATTTATTAAAAGAAAGAGGATAGACAAAATACAAAGGTAATCATAAGAAAAGAAGAGGTGAAGACCAGTACTTGGTGAAACCATGCTGACCAGGATTTACCAAGATCTCTGTTTCCAAGGCCCGAATAAATACTGTATATCACTATTATCTGGTGAATATGCGGGGTAAAGGTGGCAATATGATGGCATCAGTTTCTCTGGTCCCCCTGCAGGTTGTGGTCTCTACAACAGTGAGTGTGGATGGTCATGTTCTGGCTGTATCTGATAACATGTTTGTACACAACAACTCTAAACACGGGCGCAGGGCTCGCCGACTGGACCCCTCAGAGGGCACTCCATCATACTTGGAACATGGTGAGTATACAATATTTGTGTCTTCTCCTTGATATCTGGTGTTCGACATCTGGCATCTGATATCCACACATATGAAGCTAAATGTTTTATTTGACTCTTTGAAAGTTCATAAATAAAAAAAGAACTATTTTTTGCAGTTTAAATGCAGATATAGGAAAATCTAACCCAGCTGAGAGATTTGACAAAATCAGGTAGAGGTTTTACCTGCATTAGTCAGGGTCAGAGCAGTGACTTTACCTGTCACTTCTCAACCTTACCTGTCACTGACTGTTCTCATCACAGGAGAAAAAAAATAAATAATAAAAATAAAAATACTACATTTGTGTCTGTAACTATACTAAGCCTTAATGTAGTTATTGGCTTTATTTTGGTTTCATTTTGAGTGACGACAGATTACACTAGTGGTGCTGTTTTTGTTTTAACATTTGTCTAGGTTTCAGTCAAAGGAGAAGGTCTGTCTCCTCATGTGTAGCTCATGATTTGGTACTTAAATTTAGCAACTTCTTAAATTCAGATGTTGTCTCTGGTGTTCCAAACAAGCAAAATATTTTAGAATAACTGTCAGACATGTTGCTGGATTTATTTTTGGTCTATTCTCAAGCAAATATCGCACAAGAAAATATGGCTTAAGTTCAAACTCAAAATCATACATAACTGAGACACACCTTTGTTTTAGTTGAACTCAACAGTCTGCACATAGTCTTTGTAGTATAAGATTACAGCTGAGGATTGAATACTAATGTTTTCATCTTTATAATCTCTCAGTGGCCCTGTTTGTCATCCAATGACTTTTTTAGAGAATTTACTGCACTGTTTTCTTCCCAGACCAACAAACTCTTTTTTGCATGAAGATAATTAATAGCGCTGAATTCAGTAAAACTAGGCCACTTTGACACACTGCGTAGAGCTTCTTCACATCAAGAAGGAGAATTGCAGAGCAGAGAGAGATGGCAGCCTCTAAACCTACTGAGAAACTGTGTTGCATCATTTTATGAACACAGTTCTCCTTCTGTATCTTACTACTACTTGTAGGAAAATGCAATAGTAGCTACAGCACTTCAGCGGTTCCCTTTGTGCCTCATACATTCAAAAAGCACATACAAAATAGCTACAGGAATTTCAGTTTATAGATGTTCTTATCTAAGGATTACACTTAACCAGTCATAGAGGAAGGAGAGTATGAAGTGATTGCTGAATGTGAAGAAAGCACTCACAATGTTCTTATAAGCTAGAGTGCTTAAAGCATCATTGCGGAGATGATTATGTTTCCAGTCATGACTGAGCTTAATGCAGGATCTGCCACCGCTCAACTGCAACGTTTCCTGTTTCACAACCATGAATTTTATGGGAATAATAGTTACAGTGCAATGAATATATGCTGTAAAAAAAAAAAAAAAAACATTTTTTGATGAAATCTATACATTAACAATGCTGTCACTCTACTATTTGGCTAGACTTTTGCACAGATTGGATAAAAGTGGGAACCAACTTCATCCATAATGGCCTGTTGACTTTAAACTTCTACCTGTGCTTTATAAAAACGGAGCTGCTTAAAAACTGTACAAATTATTTCTGGACTGATCTGGCAACCTATTTCTCACAATGCCGAATGTCTTTTCTTGAGTTAGCAATATGGTCTCTGTGTAATCTTAAATAACTCAAGGTGAAATAATCTGAAATCTGATTTGATCTTTAGAAGCAAACTAATTCAACCCTATACATAGTTAGATTCTGTCAGATTTTTATGTTTTTGTTTTTATGATAGATATACACTCTCTGAAAATACTACCAAATTATCTTTGTGTATTTGCCCAGATGCCACAAAAAAGTCAGCTTTCCACTAAAAGGCTTGTTATAATTAAGTTAAATCTATAACATTTGGTCAGGGTTCGGAGGTCAAATCATAAACAGTGTGCTCCTACAGTATTTCTCATACTCTCTCTGCTCATGGCAGCTTGTGCAGTGCTGCATTGATTTGGAAACATAATTCTCATTCCCTGCTGGCTAACAAGGCTGCCATCTCAGAGGCAGTCTGTGCAGTGAGGTCTTTTAACTGGAGGTTGTGAAAACAGAGTGGGACACCAAGAGCCAAGGCCATGGCAAAAACCGAGTATGGAGAGGAAAAAAAAGCTGCCCTGGTCAGTTTCAGTGTACAAACTCAGAGGAATAAACACTGTGTGTGGCTGTTCGGGACATGTGCATGAGTGTTCAAGTGTGTTAGTGTGCATGCGCACGTTCTGTACACAAGCAAGCGGTGCAGGGGAACAGATGGCGGCAATGGAAGGCAGCAAAGTTTAATCCTATCAGATGGATTCCCAGTACACCATCTGGTTAATCCATGCACAATTTCAGAGCACTGCAAAAGAGTCATCCCAAGCCAAGATTACCATCACAGATTGCTGCATCGTACCTCTTTATCTCTCCCAGTTTAGTGCAGCCACCATATTGAATTATGCCATGTCGCTGCAATCATCCTGCTCATGTTTTCGGCAACAAGGAGCAAAATGCACAGAGTTGGAGAGCCCATTTTACAACACTTCTGCAAAGGGCTGTAAAATGCACTCTTCAACTTTGGGCACAGTCTAACAAGTAAAGTCTAGCACAAGAATCCAGCAAAATAGTCTGTCACATGCATTAACTCAGACAGCAACCTCCAAGGATCACCCCTTCTATTCCTGTCTAATCTATTTCCTTTTTTCCCTCACTTTTCCGTGCTTCACCCCTCCCCCAACGCAGAATAGGAGTAATTAGTCAAATAAAGTGCACCTCGGTGTGATGGCAAGCTCAGGTTCCTGAGCCAAAGTTCAACATGGCGAAATGAAATTGCGGCTTATTAAGGTGTTGAATTTTGATGGCCTGCTGCTGTTTTGCCAGTGTGTCCCGCAGCGGCTGGCCTTTTGATCGACTCCTGTACAGACTTGGGATCTCATGACATTTACACGAGTGTCATAAAACAAGCAGCCGCACAGGGCCCTCCCTATGTGCATGGGTCGAGGTAATATTTAATAAATATAATCATCCAAATTAGCATTCACTGACTTTGTGTATGGTGGGGCTCAGGGTCATAATTGTGACGTGATCACTGACAGAACATTAGAAAGGAAGAACACATTTTTTTTTTTCGGACAGATTCCGTTAATCAACCCCAGACCCAAAACAAAACCTGACTGGGAATATCACCTTTCATACAGACAGTCCTCTGAGAACGTGTGTGTGTGTGTGTGTGTGTGTGTGTGTGTGTGTGTGTGTGTGTGCCACTGATGATAGACACTTTCTTTCTTGCATTCCTGTCCACTTCCTGCACTC
>JAAIIK010000039.1:4727098-4738250 GCA_014706435.1 Silurus glanis
GACGAACAATTGACAGACATTTCAACACATACACACAGAGCGCTTCGTGAACAAACAGAAGCTCCCGATGCCTTCACTCGATATGCGCTTTATACTTTCTGGTCATGACATCACCCCACCGGTGACGGCCAGCGTCCAATTTTTTACTGATTACACACATTATTATTATCATTATTATTATACCCAGGCGCGTTTCCAAAGTGTTTCGACCCAGCTCGAGTTCCTGAAAGTGAACTAAGTTTGAATTTGAGCGGTTGTTGGTTTCGTTCAAATGGAAAAAGAGCAAAATACCACAAGCCTGTGATTCTTACTTTTTCTCCATGTGTCATCTTTGCTGTGAAGGATCAAATGAAGGGAGGCAGGAGCAAGGAGTGTGCGCCTGTTCCGGCTGAATAATACAAACGTGAAGTAAATGAACAGAGGATGCTGAAATTTAGTTACAGTGCTCCTCTTTAAATAAAGAGTTACACATTCAATCTAATAAATATTTTAATCAGCTCTTCCTATTTTGCAATTATTTTGTAAATATGCATACATTTTTTGCAAAAGTGTTACATATATTTATATATTCAAATGTCTTATGGCAGCTTTTCAATTTAGTATCATCAGTGATCTGTCCTCAAATCTGATCTAATCCTCTCACTGACTATAGGAAAGAAAAGGAACAGGAGACTTACATGAATCTAACTAATTACTGGTTCTGTAGAATGTCCATATACATGATGAATTTAAAGTTTGTACATTGCTTTTCTCCCCTCATTTGATTCGACCGTGTAAGTTTATGTAATCATGTGCCGTCATATTCGCCACCATAGTCTTTGTACTTTTTTTTTTAATGTATGAACTTCATAGATTGTTTTATTTACTTTTTTCATGTTTGCCATGCTTTCATTTTTAAGTTACATTCATAAACAAAAAAATCCATTGTCTATTTTTGTATAATTTGTAAGTTAAAAGAATTTGTTTCATTTTTGGATTTTTTTAATGTATGGAAAAGTAGCATCTAATTCTGATAGCATTTAGTAGTGTAGATTTTTTAAAATATATATATATATATATATACATATATATATATAATGAATATATAAATCTATACCTTTTTTTCTTGTTGAGGCTTACAGAAGTTGATACTGTTAAACTAATAATATGCATGGGCTCTTCTCTCCTGAGAGTGACAGTTCCATTTTGTGTGTTGAAACCAGAGGGGAATTTTTTTTTTTAAATATGAAAATACTTTCTTTCTCTTTTGCATTTACTTTCCTATGCTTCTTTATTTTTTATTTTTATTTGACAATTATTTATGCCTGCTTGTATATCTGTATATTTTCTGTCCTAGTCTTTTCACTTTACCAGTACCAGCAGTTAAGATGCCTTAACAATGCAAACTAATAAGCATACAATCACTTGCACAGTCCCATCACCACCATTAAACAATGCCATCGACTTTCTAATGGGGCAGTTTTAAGACATTAAAAAAAGCACAAATTGGGCAGTTTTACATAAATACTGTTAATAAGACCCTGCTACACAAAGCAGGGAAAGGGTAAATGAAGGTTTTTGTTTAGGGGGGGGTTGTTGTTGTTCTTGTACTGCTTTGGATTGTTATGAAGGATAATATGGAAGCGGATGTTGTGTCTGGGGAGACTGTATGATTCATATTTTTTGTGTATTGTGTATGTATTTTGCAAAGGGTAAATAGGGTGCACTTTATTATTAATTTAAAACAAAAACTGCCTTTTTAATTTCATTCGTGTTTTTGAGTGTGTGAGGGGGGACCCTAAAAAGCCATAGCGTTTAAGCCAGAAGTTCACATTTAGCGTACATAGTGCCGATCTAATGGTGCAACTCTACAGATGGTAGCACACTTTTCTGCGTGTGTGTGTGTGTGTGTGTGTGTGTGTGTGTGTGTGTGTGTGTGTGTGTCTGTAATGCTATCTTAGTGCTCCAGTAAGTAGCACTGACACATTTCTCCCTTTGGAGTGAGAGGTCTGAATGTCAGAGCACAACATGTTGCCTCTCAGGCTCTTGCACTAACTCTGTCTGCTTCGCCGTTAACTCCCTTTCTTCTGCCAGCCAAACTGCTTGTTGGAACAATATTGCCAACAGAGCCCCAAGTGTTTAGGCTGTAACGTGCATGGCCCTTTGTGAGGAGAATAAAGTGTTGTTTTCTGTACTGTGTGTTACCATCAAACAGAGAATATGGCTTTTAATTAACCAATGTTGAGTTGAGTTTTTCTGTGTCTGTGTGTGTGCGCGCGCGTGTGTGTGCGTGTGTGTGTGTGTGTGTGTGTGTGTGTGTGTGTGTGTTTTGTGACTGAAGCCACTGATGACAGAGCAGCGTTTGAGCTCTTCTATCACATTCTCACTCTATAAGAGTGAAACAAACATTTCCTTTCACATTAATTATAAATATATGGCTGTCCTACAATGAACTCTTTGTAAATTTTTTCCATCATAATGATCAGGATCAGGATGGTCAGCTGATGAAGCAACAAGCATTCTATATAAAACAACACTCAAACCAAAAAAGCTGGTTCCCATTATTTCTTTTTCTCTATTCTTTTCTCTCTGATTTTTTTTTTTTTTTTTTTTGTATGTTTTATTTTTTTTATTTTTATTTTTTTTATTTTTCATGTCTTTGAATAGATTCACACTGAGCAGTTTTGTTGACAAAAACTACTGTATAGATTGTTATCATTTTTTTGGATGACGGCTGTAAAATAACTTTTAAAATTCACAATATTTAATTAAAGTTACTTCTTGTCTGTGATCTTGCAAGTATCCTTTTCTTGGTTCGAATAATGCTTGTTTGAAACATGTATAAATGGACTCCAAAACTATTGTCTACTATGCTTTGTTACATTCAAGTGACCCTCAGTGTTCTTCAGCATACATTAATGCTAATACCACTGATTCCTCTTAAAGAAACACATTTTAATTAGTCTAATTCATTACAGTATTATTATGATACAGTATAACAATGTGCCCTAATGTTAATGATGGGCTCCTAAATTTATTAATTAATCTGCACGTTGCAATTAATTGACTCATCATTTGCATTTGCAGTCATTAGCAAAAATTGAATCCTTTTTTCTTTGCGTAAATGGTTCAACACCATCCTGTTGTAATTAACTTGTAAAAGTCATCGGCAGCTTTTTTGCTGAACTTGACCTCACTGGCTGGGCTTTGGAACGATCAGCAAAACAAGCCTGAAACAGTAATGAAATGTGAATTTAATCATTAATATCAGCCAGAAAATCAAAGCGTTGCCTGGTTTCAGCACTATAGGGATTGTTGTTGTTTGCACATCTGATTTGTACTAAAAAAAAAAAAAAAAAAAAAAGGAATGATGCAACTAAATGACTAAAGGGAGGAGGGTCGAACAAAATTGAGCAAGAAACCCAGACTGCGGAGACTGCCAGGTTTTTAATCATTTACAGATCAATGAGATGATTTTATAGCACTGCTCCGTTCTGGTATTAATATTGCACAGTAAGTTCATCCTGCCGTTTCAGTACACTGGTTGACTGAATGAAGTGTAAAGTGAAGTGGTGTGTGCTTCCTTTTTCAGCTTAAGCTGAGTTTTATTGTTCAAACAGCTGCTGTGTAGAAGAAGGAGAAAGAGCTTTAGATAGCCATTAGCTAATGGATTATTGAGACACAACCACCAGCACCCTCTTCACCTCCAGTCCGCACCCCTGCCGAGAGCCACTTAGCACACAAAGCCTGCTTTAAACATTATAGATCCCTGGTGCGGTATCAAGCTTCTCCTTCTGTTCTCTCTCTCTCTCTGTCTCTCTCTCTCACTCTCTCTGTCACAGAGGTTTACATGCCGGTGAGTGCCGATGTCACACATCACTGTTGACATTCACAGACAGAATCTTTATACAGCTGATTTGTCCAATCATCATTAATGTCACAGTTGATTATCTTGAAACTACATTTATATTGGTGTTATCAGAATGTGAAATATAAGTCCAAATATATAAATTTCATCACAATGTTTGTCACATGAACACTGCGGTTCTTACAGAAATATAAATATATTATAAACATTAGTTATTGTATACTCTCATTTAATGCTATCTGAAAACAACAGCAATAAGAATAACATAATATTAAAACATGTTTAAATCATGTGGCAAGGCCAAGGATAAACCATCATTTATTGTATGGAAATACCCAAGGCATTAAAGCAGCATTACAAGATACAAATAAAAAGTGAACTGTTGACTAAAGAGGTTTTTTTCGTTTTCAGAGCAAGATTTTGAGAGACAAGCTAAGTGTCACTTGAGTAAAAGAAATAATTTGTGACATTGTAAAAGTTTACCTAAAGCAGTACTTTAATGATAAGCTGAAGTGCGCTTACATGACATACCAGGGTCAGTAGAGAATGGTGACAAAAGGCTGTTTAACTGTTTTTGTGTGTATAATTATATGAACTATATGCTGGATGTTTAATGCACATTCTTGCTTAACCCTAACTCAAAATTTCATCATTCTCATTCATGTTCACTACTGGCTTAAATCCTCTGACATTCTACAGGTTCACACTTGTGTTCCACTTAAACCTGGCCATGGCAAGTATCTGGTTCTCACAGCAGTGAGGAACATATAGCCAGCCATTGCCACTATGGAGATGCTCTTCACTGCGCGAATATCCCTCCCCGGGCAGCATACTTTCACTTAATACTTGGAGATCAAGAGAACTACATGCCATGCAGGAGCTAGCCTTGCCTGTAGCAGCAAAATAAATTTAGAAAAGCAGAGCTTCTGAGGTTCCCTGGATGCTCGGCAATGGAGTATAGGGAGAGCTGAAAAGCTCCTTTGAGGGGAGAAACAGGAGTCCCACCAGGGAGCTCAGGTAGACGGGAGAAAAGGGCCAACAAGGGACGAGCAAGACAAAGATGGCGAACTTAAGAGGGGGGAAAACGAAAAAGAATAACAAGGGAAGAGAGTGGTGGGGAGCTGCCAAAAGAGGAAGAGAGAGTGAAAGAGTGGGTCCTGTGAGATCTGTGAGATCAGAGGGAGACGTTGGAGACAATGGGGGAAGGCGCCAGGAGGGGAAAGAAAGCGACCAGACTCAGAGATGGCGGGGGTACAGGTGGTGGTTGGAAGGGAGGGTCTTCCCAAGGGACACATGCCTGTCAGTGCATAACACAAAAACACAGGGGCCAAGCTATAGAAATGGGGAAGATGGGGAGAGTGATGGGAAGAAGGGGGGAGGGACAATGTTTCAGCCCTTGCCTCTTTTTGCATCACACATACTGACACATACACACCACACATACACATGTGGTGAAGACGTTGCTTGTCTTCGTGTGTATAGTGGCACTCTTCAGATACATCTTTATAAAGCGCACAAAGGGGCTGGTGGCTGGTGGCATGAGGTTTAACAAAACATCATGGGACATAAAAAATGGCAGGACTTACTCACTGTCATGCCCTGCTTATGAGTCTAGTGTTAAATGTGACCTACAAGGCAATGGGAAAAGAAGTAATAACTTGAAGCTATGAAAAAAAAAATTCTGATTGTCATGTAAAGGGTTGACCACTGGGTGGTGAAGGCTGGGTGGCTTTGATGGCTATAAGTGCTATCACACAAATAAATGAATAAATAATAATAATAATAATAATAATAATAATAATAATAATAATAATAATAATAATAATAATAATAATAATACAAGATATTTTGTTAAAAATTGTAATATGGAAATTCAAAAATATATTTAATGACCCACTGGCTGATTTGAATAAATAGCTCATCTATAACGGTACTGTTATATGTTAAATCTACTGTTGTAGAACAGAAAAATTATACAAGACCTCAAATACTTGACTGTTAAAAGATAATCTGAATGGCACAGGGAAACAAATGTATTAGCACACATGAAGGCTAGTTGTTCTGTGTTATGTGAGAAGCACAGTAGCAAACCTGAAGTGTTTTATGACACCAGATTAGCCTGTCAAAGGGTCGTATTTTCATTTTATGCATCCTTGCATAGTTTTTTGTCCAATCTAGATTTGTAAAAGTGTGCATGTTTTGCACTGTAGACATTTTTTTCTCTTCTTATGCATGCAGAGAGATTTATAGCAGTAGAGAAAGATACAAAGAAAAGGGCAAAGACATAAATTGAGATTTACTTCAGAGCTTCATATCTGACCATTTTTGGAGCAGATAATTTTCATATTACACAAACGCTTTTTCTTCAATGGTTTGTTTCTAGGCTCAAGGCAGACTATTTACTTCAAGAATGTGATCTTACTTGTGGTTTCACACAATGTATTTGTTAAAGCGGTCTGCTGCTATGGTTATCTTTAGAAAGGACTTGCATTTTATAGTGACACATTCTGATAGAAAACTTTAAATTGTATTCATTTATTTGTTCATTAAAATGGTACACTGTGGGGAGCACATGGAGTTAAGTGAATTGGCTGCTTTACATTGCCTCTGGGTGTGAATGAGTATCTAACTGTGTGTGTGCAAGATGTCTGAAAAGGACTTCCTGTATTCCTGTGTTATTCCTTATGTCACTCTAGGATTGAACACATGCAGAAATGAAACAAAAGGGTTGGTTCACAATTTGATTTTCATCACATCCATATCATTTAGTGTTTCAGTGACAATTATCTTTATGACCCTGGATTAATGCTAAAAACCCTGTGATAAATAAAGAAAACATAAAGCATCAAGTTTGATAAGAAACCGTCTGCAAATGAATGCATATTCAGTGGGAGTTAGAACGAAACCGGCAAACACATAAAACTTTATACCAAGTAAATCTGCAGAAAATCATCTGTTCATTTGGTTTACATCGTCAGTACATTGTACTGCTTTTCGCTGTCTTTCATAATCTTACCCACTCGGGATCTTACTGCCTCTCTGATGAATAGAAAAAAATCCTCTGACTTGAGCAGAGCAGAAAAGCCACTGTGAGCCTTTTAAATGGCATGTGTTGCATTGTACACGCTGTGAGGTGTAGATGTAAATTTGCCTGATCAGTACACCCACAGTAGGTGCTGCCATGCGCCCCCAGACACTGAAGCATCTCTTGTTGGGTTTGATACATATTCTAATTGCATGAGTAATTTGCTGTGAGTCGTACTTAATGAGAGGTCTGAGGGACCTAATGGATGATGGAACCTGCATTTAGCTGCTTAGCTCTCACCCGTGCCACCAGTGAGGGACACATAAACTCTGTTAGATAAAATCATATTATATATTTATGGACCTTTTTGAATAGGTGTTTTTTTTTATAATCTGCATACATTACCATTCTTTTGATTGCTGTGGCAAAAAAAACAAGCATTTTCTTTTCTCATAACTGTAGCTGATGCCAGTTGGCAGTGATTCAGCTCGGCAGATGAGAGATGAGAGATGGCTGCGTAATGAATGCAGACCCATTAGCACAGGTATCAGTGTGTTTTTAGCAGTTTATTTATTCCTTTTTTTCACTGTAGTAATTATTTATCTGAATGTGTTTTCATGATTAAAGCACCATGGCTTTGATAAATGGACAGAGATCACAGTAAATACACAAAGCTAAGTGGTTAGGTCATGGGAGACGTAGCAACAATATATTACATCCAATGTGTTTGATAGCTATCATACTTTGGTGATTTTGCCTTTAGCTTTTTTGCGATGTGCTATGAATGACATATTTATCTGCTGCTTTGTGATGCATTCAAACCATTGGCCTATAAAGTTTTGCACACGCAAACATACGCAGAGAGATAACAAGAGAGAGAAAAAGTGTCAAAGCTTGAAGTTTACCACATCATCTGGCCCACATACCGCTGTGAACTCACAGTGATGTCAAAGCACAGTCACAAGATCTGAGCCTACAGCTGGACCATGTTTAGTCCAAACTTGAAATCACACACAAACCACCCTTTGCATTTGGGAAATTTTTGTACTAAATTACATACCATACAATTTTTTTGCTAAACAGTACACTTGCCATCAACATAAACTGCCCCTTATGTACTTACAGTATAAACCAAATCAACTGCTGTCTTAGGACCCTTGGTGATATTTACCTGGGAAAGCAATGTAGTATACTTTATTTAAAGTCCAAATAAATGGCTTCAATTTGTCCAAGTCCCCACACACTTCTTTGTTTTCAGTGTAAAAAAAAAAAAGGGTGGGTAATAAAAGAAAATTGGATATTCGTTATTTTATTCTATTAATCTGCTTAATCAGTGTTGCAAAACAACAGTCATCACACTGTTTTGGCTCTGAAGGACGTGCGCACAGGGCCACATCAGCCTTTGATTCAATCCTAATGGGGTCACATCAGAGCCATGTTTGGCTGACTGGAATCTTGTGCATCCAATTGACAGAAGCATGTTGATTGATGCTTGGTGGTGGCTTCACATGTTATATATTCTATTCATTTAATTACGTTTCTTAAGCATCATTAAGTGCCATTATATTGTAATTGGAGAAATGCAGAGTCACAAGTCAAGTTAATTTGTGATTAATGTTGTGTATCAGTGAGAGCAAATGGAAGATTTGCAATTTAATGAGACAATTCTGTATTTAAATGCTGAATTGGTAAAAATGCAAACAGTGACAGAAATTAAGGCAGTCTAATGAGAGTGGCAGCAAGTTTCACAAAACATAACAAGACCACTTACTCCTAATGCGAAATACGCTCCAGTTGGTTTTAAAACAATAATAAAAATGCTAAAGAAATTATGGTTGTTGTTTTTTGTTTTGTTTTTTGGGGGGTAAGAGAGCAATTTGCATGTTTTATATACATAAAAAAAAACTTGTGCCTTGAGACTTTTTTAGTTTGTTCTAGTAGAAGTTCTCTAACTTCTGTTCCTTCATCTACCTCCTCTTGTGTATGTCTTCATACAGCTCATTTGGTTTTCTTTTGTCTCTCTGTCCATCCATCTCTATTGGATGTCAATCTGTGTTGCGTGTCTGATTGTGAAATATCTCTCCCTCTGTCCTCACGTCCGTCTGCTCCCCCCTCTTTCTTGGCAGAGATCATACCCAGCTCCTGGCTCCTCTCCTCCAGGCTGGAGGGCTTGTGAAAGCTTCGTGTTTACAGGCCCTGTTGCCCACAAAAAATCAGCTACAGATTGCCATTAATCTATGCTTGTTGCTGTTGTAGCTCAGCCAATGAAGCAGTGTGTGACCACGGCACGGCCCCATCCACTTTGGAGCCGAGGCTGCCAAGGCGCTGTTTAACCCCGGTGAGCCAGAGAGGGCATGCACATATAACTCTTCCTAATGTATTGTCCCTCTCGCAGGTCTC
This sequence comes from Silurus glanis, assembly GCA_014706435.1. NCBI lineage: Eukaryota > Metazoa > Chordata > Actinopteri > Siluriformes > Siluridae > Silurus > Silurus glanis. The sequence continues at coordinate 4,736,371 of JAAIIK010000039.1, forward strand.
AACAAGCCCCTTCTGCTTGCACGCTGCTATTTGTTACCACTAATTTGACGTGTTTATGGCCTGCCTCCCTTATATTAGATACTCAAAGGAATCGATTGGGCTTAAATCGAAACACCTACAGCCACGCCGGCACGTCAATACAGAGATGAGTGCTTAATCTCAAGAACCAAGGAACACACTGTCCAGAGGGAGCAAACTTTGCACTTCTAATTTATGTATGTAAGTATCTCAATTACGTTTGAGAGTACATGTTTGTGAGAGTGTTGTGTGTTTATTGGAGAGGTGAAGAGGGTTGTGATTTAACTCACAGCCTGGAGAGATCAGAAGGGACTGTAAAGGAGAAATGCTGAATTCTGGGGCTGTGTGATCTGGCATTTTGTCCTGAATTTTGTGTAGTTTGTGTAGTTTAATGAGTGGAGACCATGATTCTGTAATGTTGGACTAAATGTCTAAATGTGTTCCAGGGTGAAATCAAGACTGAAAGAAGATATCATTACTTGATTTGTTTTCTACAATATTATGTTATTTTTATATATAAAAGACTTCCAAAAGTTCACGAAAGTAGTGAAGCATTCGTTCACTGCTGTCCCATTTGTTATGGGTGAATGCATGGCCCGTGTCTTGCCTTGGACCGGTCTAATGGCTTCCAGACCAGCAGGTCGACTGTGTGTTCCTCCATTACTCCTGCCGTCTCGGGTGTACAATTTTAATAGCAGTAGCCCAACCGTCCCCCCCCACCCCCACACCCCCTCCAGCCTTCATTTGGCCCCTCACACTGAACCAACAAGAGCAAGATATCGCTGCACAGTTCTTGCCAGAGTGAAATGTTTCCGGTACTAAACTAAGATGTTGGGGGAAAAGAATAATAATTAAATAAATTAATAAAATCATTGCTCTATTTACATACAGTTTGCTTAATTATCTGGAATTTCAGTTTTCTCTTCTCTCTGTACCTTGTTTTGTTTGGATCATTTTTGAGAATTTATTTCTGAATAAATGATGATAAATGTTCAATTCTTTTCATCACACAATCACAGCATGGGAACCACAGTCTGGAAAGTGGACAGTCCTAGCTGACTTTTATAATAAACGAGAGGGCAGTCATTTTTCCATTGCCCCCCTGCCACTCCTGCCAGAGCATTTACCCTGCACCTTCTTGAGCTCGTGCATTTTCTACAGCCCACATTCATTCAGTGTTTGCTTCTTTCGCAGCATGATGTGGGTTTCTAGGAGAGTTATCCTAAAGAAGAGAAAATAGAGAGCGCAAAGCATATTTCAAGTTTATGAAGCTTGTTCACTCCTCACGTTCCTGCCTGATTACTCGGAGGGAGAAAGAGTCCAGAAAGTAAGAAGACAGAGGGGAAAAAATCCTCATCTGGAAATGATTAGTTTCTTTTTTGTCTTCCTCTCAGCATTAACACAACGTGACAGGCTATAAGCATTTAGTGCCATATTTCAAAGTTATGGTTTATAAACATCTGGTGAAGCTCTCTCACGCACTCTTGGGGAAAAAAAGCAATCTTTTTCCACATTGCACTGTTTGTTTTGGGCTCAACAAGGTGAGAAACTGCAGTAATGTGAGAGGCCATTGTACAGAAGGGCAGTGGGGAAGATGGGATAGAGAGTCAGGTATGAAATACCAAGGCCTCTCTCAGAGCTCCAGCTTCTTCAAAAGGGCTGTGGCTAGGAGCCATGTGCTTACACACATACACACACACACTCACACACAGGCCACAGCTTTTACACAGCATTTAATGCCCTAGGCAGCAGGACGGAGGGTGCACCTGGCCAGCCACAGTCACTGCAATTCATGAATCAAGTAGATTGATCTCACTCTCTCTCTCTCTCTCTCTCTCTCTCTCTCTCTCTCTCTCTCTCTC
>JAAIIK010000039.1:4738260-4754762 GCA_014706435.1 Silurus glanis
CTCTCTCTCTCTCTCTCTCTCTCTCTCTCTCTCTCTCTCTCTCTCTCTCTCTCTCTCTCTCTCTCTCACACACACACTCACTCATGCTCCCTCTTGCACATGTGCGCTCACCCCTTTGCTCACTGTGTCCACATTCATCAGTGACTCATGAACTTTTGGAGCCAATTTTACAAGACATTCAAACCTACGCTACAATCAGCCTCTTTCTAAAAGTTTACAGTACAGCATGATGTGTATTGCATATTAAATAATATCTGAGACACCCAAATGTTGTTCTTTTAATCTTTGTATGACATATGCATTATAACAATATTGCAAAGTTCACATTTCACTCCAGCCTTAGCCAATTAACGAAGGGAACATTGATTATATTCTAGAATTTTTTTTCCTCTTTCCATGGGCCAGTGTCTAATGTGTTTTTCTTGGCTTATTTAAGTGAAACTTTTGTCATTCCTTCAGCATATAAAAAAAAAATAAAAAAATTTGAAACATTAGAAACCCAAATTGAAGTCATGTTTTGGTTTCAGTATTACACTTCCACAATTATATTTCAAAACACAACCAAACAGTTTGACGGCCAAAAAACCTAAAACAACATTGTATATTTGAAACACATGCTTTTAAATTAGACTACACTATTATGGTAATGGGAATGTGTAGGGCTCTTGCTCTGTTACAGGAGCAAAATTGGAAACATATAGCCTTGTATGATATAGATGGCTTTTACTGAATATTCTGACACTGAACTCCATGGGGAAACAGACCTGTGTAGGTGTGCACTCTAGCTGACCTTATATGCACAGACTCTCTTCTCTTTCACTCTCTCTCTCTCTCTCTCTCTCTCTCTCTCTCTCTCTCTCTCTCTCTCTCTCTCTCTGTATGCAGTAAAGAAAGAAGAGAGCAGAAGTTGAAGAAGACAAATCTAACACTGTTCTTTATGGGCTATTTCTGTCCTGTAATATTTTTTGCAGAGGACTTATATCTTTGCTTCTATGCTTAATTTCCAAAAAAGGATGACAGGATTAATGAAAAAATATACACGAATAGGCCTGTACTTTTCACAAATATTTCAGTAGTATTCAATACCAAACAATACCATCTTTTTCCTGAGTGTACTATTTATGTAATGCCCCTGCATTTGTAAATAATATTGCAAACCGGATTGAAAATAAATAAAAACAAGCAACGTGATACACCTTTCATCAGTAAAAATAATATAGCAATCGATAGCGCAGTATTCTCTGATTTGGCCTTGGGAATATCTACTGATCTACAGTGTAAATTTCCACAATGACACCCTTACACTATTACTCTCTGCCCAGTATGAATCTCTCTCATGCACACACACACACACACGCCTTCTTCCACCTTAGAAATATTACTAAGCTAAGAAACATGTTATCTATATCTGATGCAGAGAAGCTTGTCCATGCATTCATGACCTCCAGACTGGACTATTGTAATGCATTACTGGGTGGTTGTCCTGCATCATTAATAAACAAGCTACAGTTAGTCCAGAATGCAGCAGCCAGAGTTCTCACAAGGTTGAGAAAACTATGACCATATAACCCCAATCTTATCATCCCTTCACTGGCTACCTGTTAAGTTTCAAATCGGCTACAAACTATTGGTATTTACTTACAAAACACTAAAAAGTTTGGCTCCCATGTATCTTTCCAGTCTTCTAACACGCTACAATCCATCACGCTCCTTGAGAGCTCAAAACTCTGAACTTTTAGTAATTCCTAGAATAGCAAAATGCACTAAAGGTGGTAGAGCATTCTCACATTTAGCTCCTAAACTTTGGAATAGTCTTCCTCAGACACACTCTCCCAGTTTAAATGCAGATTAAAAACATATATTTTTAGTCCTACACATAACACATATCACATATCATAACCTTGTGCTAAAGTACATCTGAACAAATGCACATTATCAACTTTTGCTTGATAATATTATGAATAGCAGCTATGCTAATTTCTCTCCACTGCTTCTCTTTCTCTACCCATCCCGAGGCATCCTGAGGTTGTGCCAGCTCCAGTCACGTCTCACCTCATGAAGATTGTGGACCTTCAAAGGAGTAGATGCTGAACATCCTGAACCATCTAGAGACGTACCAGCGCCATTTGAATCCCACTTCATGTAGAGTTTGGACATTAGACCTCTTTGAATGTTTAAAGGCTCTGGCATGGAGAAGCTGGTGTTGGATCTATGATAATCTCAAATGTTGAGCTATTTTATGAGTTGCTCCGTAGCTCCTGGTTCCATAACATCAACTGACTGTATACGACTGTAGAAAGGACATTACTCATAATCACACCCTCATACTCATAATTTCCCCACTGTGGGACGAATAATTTTATATCTTAACTTATCTTATCTTATCTTAGGATACTTTCTGAAATGAGAAGATTCTTTTTGCTGCTGATGAACTATTAATAATGGTATAAGAAAAAAACACAGGTTTGTATAAACTAAGAATGAACTTGTAAAGTGTGTATAAGTGTGTTCAACATCACATAATGCACATAATGTTTTTTCATTTTAACCAGATTTAAATCAGTAGAATTAAATTATGTATGTAATGTATAATATTACTGTATTACTCTCTCTTTCTTTCTCTCTGTTTCTTCCTATCTCTTTTTCTCTATCCATGTCTGGTTAAATGCCAAACAAAAGCACCTTAATGTGTTGGGAGAGTGGGATTATAGCATTTTCATTGAGAACATGTGGAAATGATTCACTTGTAATTCTTGGTAATTGTAGCACTGATATAAGTCAGGGTCTGGAATTCATTTTCATTACTATCCTGAGTGATTGTGCTATTATATCACATTTGCTACGCAATACAGAATGATGTAGGAATTTGTAACAGAAGGCCATTAAAATGTTCCTCAAAACTGTTTCTAGAGAAGTTAGTGCTTAAAGGAGCGCATTCAAAACATTAATGTCCATATCCTTCCATCTCCCTGACTGCTTTCTATATTTGTGGGTAAAATTTTTACTGGCTATCTAAGGATGTTCCAGGTCAACTGCTAGCTAATCAGAGACTTTAGATAGTTGACCCCTGACCAAATGTTTAAGTGAGAGGTCATTATTATGAATGCATCTACATTCGAGCTATAAACTGAACACCTCTATAAATTGAGATGTAGTTACTGGCTGTAATTACACTTCCTCTAATAGTGCATGCTGAAATACAAGTGACTGAGGAATATCATCACAGTTAGCTCTTGTCCTTGGTATCAAAATCTGGGAATGGTATAGACTGTGGACATCTTATTAGAATTTTTCTTTTCTTATGTGGACTAGTGCTGCAAAGAGGTCAGGAAGTTTAAAGGTTTATACACTAGAGTCTCTGGCATATAAAATAAGACATTTATTTAATGTAAATTAGAAAATGTTGAAAAGTCCTGACTCCCCTTATTGTTTGGTTCATTATTTTATTACATTGAAAATAAAAACTATTTAAAAAAGGACTAACTAGATATATTCAGATCTTACAATTTTTTTGGATCAGACAGTAAGTGTGTAATAAAAAAATATGAACAAAGCAGTGATCTGTATATGGCAGGGATACATGCATTATAAAAAGAAGATAGAGTTACAATTGTAATGCTAAATGAAAAATCAAAAACAATTGTCAAAACTCTCTATTTTTCTGTGTTCTTTTTCTGCCCCTGTCTATCGTCAAACAGAGAACAGTCCTTATTTCCTCAAACATGCAACATTTTGACTGACAGGTCATAAATTGTTTCGATCCCTCAGTTCTAAAGGTGTGTTAAAGCAGAGGATCGCTTGATACATTTTCATTCATGTGCAACTGAAGTAACATGGACCTGTGACAGGACTTAACATGATACACATAAACATTTTACTCCACTCATAACCTTTATGCCTACTACTGACTTGATACCTCAGCAGGAAGATGTCTTACTCTTGTTTATATTGGGTTTAATGAGGCATGAAAATTGCCCAATTCACCTCCCCATCCGAATCTCCAACTATGGTCAATTTGCTACAAATGCAGTGGAACACTTAGCTCTGAGTATAATGAAGACAGATAATTATACAGTATCAACCCCTCATTAGTATACCTTAACTGAGACATAATGAGGAATTCATTACCCATTTTCACATTCCTCTGCCTCTCATGTCTTGAAGGCACAGAATCAGCATACATTACTTATGTTCCTGTCACCATCAAAAAGACAGTGGTTTCTTTCTTTCTTTCTTATGTGTAAAACAAACTGTCATTAAAGTGGGAGGAGAGATAAAGAGTGAGAGGAGGGGGGAAATAATCAGAAAGAATTCTTCATTTCTTCCATTCTTTCTTTCTTTCTTTCTTTCTTTCTTTCTTTCTTTCTTTGGTTCTTTCACTTCATTTCTGATTATTTCCCCCTCCTCTCACCCTTTATCTCTCCTCCTCCCACTTTAATGACAGTTTGTTTTACACAAATGTGAACGAGTAAAACACCACTTCAGGCATCATGCTGTGCTGTAGTTAAATCTTTAAATCAGTGGCTTGATGATGTCTACTATAAAATGGTAATTCCAGCCAAATTAAACAGAACAGCTACATTTGTGTACAGAAGGCCATACAGAAAGGTTGCTTTCCCAATCATCATTAGGAAATTTGTAGAATCACCTTCTACCACATTTCAGCTTTGATACATTAGGTTATGAATGATAGGCCAAAGACCTCCCTTAATTGCTTTTTTTTCTCATTGGGTCTCAATTTATTTCTCAAAAGCCAAAGTACACACTCTGCTTTTTTATGATTGATGATGCTGCAAAGGAGCTTCAGCTCCAGTAAGGCATGAGGTACTTTGATTAACGATGCTGCATGGGATCTCTCAAGAGCCCCCGAGAATAATATAGTTGTGTGGAAACAGCTGCTGTGGTGAGAGGTAGAGAGATCCAGGCAGGAGGCGATCATGCCGAGGTCTGTGTACCTGTCCAAAAGCACCGTCAAGGAGAAAAACAGCAGAGCTGTGAAGATAGGATGAAGTATACAAACTGAAGAGGTGTTCTGAGATGGTCAAAAAAGAGAGGCAGAATTGTAGAAAAGTACCAAGAAGAATTTTCTTGACATTCTTATGCTTACTAGTTTTTCATGGAAACCTCACATAGACTTCTATCCGATCTGACATATATACATATATAATATAGTGAGGGCACTAGAGGACCTATTCTTGTTCCAACCTTCACTGTGATACCAATTAAATAATACTAAAATAATGGAATGTCCAGCTTTCCTACAGTGAATAAGTTCAAGACTCATATTATTTTGACCTATAACCTAATTTTGTCTGTTAAACTGTATCATTGCAAAGGCAAAATTTACGTATAACTTCCAATCTCAAAAATTTCTCCCCAATCAAAAAGCTGCCATGTGCAATTCATTGTGTTTAATATAAGAAATAAATGGCAAACAAATAAAAGGCTAATTAATATATTTTATTATATTATTTCAATTGTTATTTGGCAGTGTTTAGTTATCACTGTATTTTTTAATGTGGCCAGAGAAATGTACAACTTTTAAAGGTTCTGAAAATAACTGGGCCACATTCTCCAGAAGATGTTTCCACTCTATGGTTTAGAAAAAATCTGTTTTAAAAAAAAAATCAGTGTGACACCTTGAACATCAGAACAGCCTCAACTGAACATAATCTGAATTCCAAACCCAATTCCTACGTTCATACAAACATTTTCAGTGATTTTTGAAAGTAAGGTTCTAGAATCTCTCCATGGCAGCAGAAAAATCTAGTTTGTGAGATTATGTAACAGATGCCAAAACACAGACTGGCAAGGATCTACCTGCATTTTTTCATCATAGCATTCTGGATGTTTCAGCATAGATATACATTTCTGAAAATATTTTGGCAAACGACCACTTTAATGTGCAGCTACTGATTTTACACAAAAACTCCAAACCCTGTTTTCCTACACACAAAAATGCAGGAACAGAAAAACAATCTCTCTTCTACATATAAACACTTTCTTTCCTTACACAAGATCTGGGACACACTCAGTAAAATGCAAATGGAGAAGATGATGGATTTTGATAATGAGACCTTTACCATGAAGTGCTGTTACACTTCATGTTACACTGTTAGTTAGTTATTTCAATGTAAATAATGCAGATAAATGCAGATATTTTCAAGCCCTTTAGAAAGTCTCTCTCTCTCTCTCTCTCTCTCTCTCTCTCTCTCTCTCTCTCTCTCATCAATATGACTGTTGCAGTATTAAGTTAATTTAACAAGCTCTTTTTAAATAAAATAAAAAAACACTTTGCAATAAATAATCATGCACTAATAGCAGAATTAATACTTACATTATTGTGAACTAAAGCTGAGTTAGGGCATGTACTAATCACAAACTAATGAAGAGCTTAAGGTAAAAGTAGGTATTTGTGTGTGAATAACTATATATTTGATATAATATTTGATTATATGTCTGGTTGTCTGGAGTTAATGTCTGATTAACCTGTAGGAGCAAATATAATGCTCAAAACATGCTCTATAAGAATGAATATTATTGAAAATTGGAAGGTGCTCGATTATTTTCATCATTTATATTGAATAAATTCATCTTGTTTTGCATGATTTTCATCTATTTCTCTTCAATTCCCAGTGTAGTACTAGTACATGCTCTGGGTTGAAACGGGTGAGACACTGCTCCCTTACACACAAGCACATGAGTACAGTAATATTTATTTTGTTAGTACACAATATTGTCTGTTAACAATTAAACCCAGTGTTCCTCAGTAGATGCCATTTATTTGGTTTGTTTTGTTTTATTATGACTGCTTTATTGCAGCTATGTCAATCAAGTCTCGTGGCTTTAAATTCTTTTGAACTGTATAGTATAATTTGTGCTCTTGCTCTCATGCTTTGGGACAATGCTGTGCAAAATGCCATCCAATAAAGTTTGTGTACACAGATTTTATGCACATTTTTATAGAGCATGTTTGATTTAGTATATTTAGAATGTTTATGTACTTAAGGTGGTCATTATTTATGCATGAATTCATATGACACATGGTGTAATTAAGGTTAGATATTCATTACTTTTTGGGATTAGTTCATACCTTTACTCATCATAGGTTCATATTTGCATACATATTTATATAGGAATTCGTGAATGATTATTAATGTACTGTTGTTGTTAAGTGTTAATATTTGTAGTTAGCCATTTAGTGGCTGTTTATACATTATTGTTTGTGAATCAATTCAGTTCAGTTCATTTGGCAATGGACATTGTCTCAAAGCAGCTTTACACAGATCTAGCACAGAACTAACATTAAAGGAATATAGTTACAAGAGTCAAATGTCTGGACCTGCCAACAGGTTCTTGGAATTTAAAAGGGGTTAAAAGGGAAAGATTGAATGTAAGAGTAATAAACAAATGAAAAGGGGATAAAAGAAGAGGAATTGATACCAACTGATTGTTCCGATCTCTGACTAGCCACAGAGAGAGAAAGACGGAAAGAGAGAGAGAGAGAGAGAGAGAGAGAGAGAAAGAGAGAGAGACAAAGCCAGAGACAGAGAGACAGAAAGCAGAAGAGAAAGCGCTGTACTTATTTTGAGTCTCACAAACGATGCATGCATGGAGACATAAATGGAAGGGTAATGGTTGTCAAACCCTGACAGCTTTAAATGGCCTTTTAGTTCACTGTGTTTATCTGTCATAAAGAAACATTTAGAGAGCGAGTGCAGACAGCTGAGGCAGCAGGGCACATCATCATCATCACAAAATAGTGCGATTCTCCCCCTCTCTCTTCTCCTCCCTTGCTCTCTCTCTCTCCCTCTCTCTCTCTCTCTCTCTCTCTCTCTCTCTCTCTCTCTCTCTCTCTGTCTGTGAATCAGAACATGGATGTGTCTTGTCTCACCCCAGCCACCTTAACTGTTCTCCACCTATCAGGAGAACAAGACACACTCTGTCACAAACACTTTTTTTAATTGCTAATCATGTAGCCACTGGTGCTGCACATTTACCACAGTCAGAAGTCTGTGTTAAACATAACACACATGTTGGTTTTATGAGACTGAGCTCAAAAACATAAACAGCAATTTGAGGCCAACAGCATTTTTTTGTTTATTTTATTATGCTGATTTGTTTATTTACTTTATTTATTTTATATTGTTTGGATTAAGCGAGCTGAAATGCTTTCTACAGCCACAGGTACACAAATTTTACACAAACTTTCTTAATCCTACATTTGTTATTTATCCCCCATCTTCAGCACTACATTTATTTGTATTAAGAATTAATATCAGCAAATATGGTAAAAAGAACAAGGGTTATGCTTGTCAAATACACATTACACTACAGTAAAATGTGGCTGTTGCATATCACAGCTTGTTAGGAAGCTTGGGTAAGAGCACAGGGTCAGACCTGATGTAGCACCCTTGAAGCAAAGAGGGTTAAGGGCCTTCATCAAGCGGCCAACAGTGGCAGCTTGGCAGTACTTGGGCTTGAACTACCAACCTTCTGAATAATAACCCAGAGCCTTAATTATTGAACTACCATTTCCCAAAAACTGTCTCACAGGGAATTGACCCCCAATTTTTCAATGACAGATGGAGATACTGTCCACTACACTGAGGAACTCCACTTTAGCATGAGCAGGATAGGATGACACTAATGTATATTATGTATATTACTATATTTCAAAACCAACTTTATTGTAAAGGTACTTGTGTTACTTTTAACAGATATTAAATTTTTATGCAAACAGAAAAGAAAAAATATATATTTTCCTGCCCCCAATCTTATGGGTAAAAGAGTTGTGCATTTATATTTGAGAGCACATAAGGTTTATATCCTACAATACCACAGCCAGCCTTGGCCAAAAAACAAAACTCACTGTGTGGGAGGAGTGGCTTATGTTTTCTCTCCTGTCAGTCAGCGTGACACATGGGTCTTTGTGGGGTCATGTATACACAACATTACAGCTCGGGCTTTGCTTTGAATGCGGTATGGCACTGTAATTCTGCCCAAATTATGTTATGAGACCCCACTTTAACATAAATATTTTGTAGTGTAGTCTTATATAAAATGTTTTAAACATATTTAAAATGTAAGATTTTCATTGTACAAACTGTCGCTGACATCTGTACATTTGTACATATGACAAATAAAAAATTATATTTCTGTGTAAAATGTATCTATTAAATAAAAATTGTGTATTTGTTTTCGAATGATGAAATGAGGAATGATGAATAAATGATAAAATTAATGAATTAGAAGAATTCATTCAAAAAAATCTAACTTCTATGATGAAACTTACTAAGTACATTATATATAGTATATTACATGACTCCAAATTTTGAATAAAAAAATTGATTTTCATGACAATTTCACTGTATTTTTTCCTGTCTATAATAAGCTTCCTTCTTTCACAATATTTGAATATTTGTATACTTCTGTGTAAAATTGCCAAAATGAATATGTGATGAATTAAGTGCTATTTTGTAGGCTGAAATCCAATAAATATTGTTAAATTGAGTGATCAGATGTTTAAAATTGTTATTATGACTTGGGACTGTCATGATCATGACAAATATCTTTAATATATTTGCTACATATTAGACTGCGATTAATACAGGAATTCCTAAATTAGGTGGCATGACTCTGTGTGGTGTCAACTGATTTGCAAATGGGGTCTCTTGTTTCATTCCTTTATTTGATAAAGTAATTTTAGAAATATCAGAGATGGATTTTTGGCAATATTTTTAATATTACTGTGAGTCACTTTTAGACAAGCCACTATTGAAGTATAACAAAATATGAAAAAGTTTCAATAGTAAAATAAGACAAGAAAAATTGTTACATTTCTCCCATCCATCTCAAATCACATACTTATATGGCCTACAGAAAAGTCTGTTTTCTGTAAAAGTCTTTGATTCGAGATCAAGTAAACCTCAGTGATTTTTTTTTGTTGTTTTTGTTTTGAGAGCAGAGCTTATCTGTTTTACAACACTGTGCATAAAATCACCAAATTTTACAATTCAAATTGGAAACTTTACACAAATATACATATGTATGTTACCAAACTAAACGTAAAATGTTACATAATTGTAAATTGTTAAAACTTGGGGTGAAAGAATAATATTGTGGGGAAAAAATATTCGGAAACCCCTGACTTTAAAATGTTTATTTGAATCTTTTTTCTCATTTAAACATTATCATTAGTCTTAACTGTTTTTAACTGCTTCTTATCCGTCACATTTATGCTGCTTTGTATCACAGCTGACCGCAATCAAGGACAATATGTTAAAATTATTGTTTTTTCATGCATTTTAAATTCAAAATAAGCGGCCCAGAAATCCAAATTCAGCAATTTACTTCTATAAGCTGAGTATGAATCCAACTTTCATAAAAAAAAATTTTTTTTATCTAATCTCCACAGTTTAGAGTTTAATTTAGTTTAGTAATTGCCAATATAAAACAGATACTAAAACACATTTGCTACAGCTCAGGGAATGGTTCATTTGATTTGTTTGTTTATAACAAACTTATTATTGCTCTTCAATAGATTATTAAATGTGCTGCTCATCACACTATTGCATATGTAGCATACTGCCTCACAGTACCCCAGGTTTGCCACCCCAGGTCAGTCCTGAGCTCAGGTTACTTACTGTGAGAGTTTCCTTCCGGATTTTCCTCTTAAAAGCATGAGGGGGAGTGGCAATTCAAAATTGCCCTTGTAAATTGTATGTGTATGGTGCCCTGCATTGGTTAGACTCAGACCCAGAATAGGCTCCTCTTCATGAAGATGAATAAATGCAACTTGTACCACAATTAAAAATTAAGAGCCGTTTTCTAAACTGGAAATGTAATGATCTGTTAAACTTACTGTGATCAGCAGCAACCAGCTCAAATCCCCCTTTGTACACCTGACGCCAGACAACTTCATTGTGTGCCTGGATCCATAAGTATATTGAGTGCAGCTCTCTATGGCATTGGTGGTGATGGGCTTTCAGGGGTTACTGCAGTTAACCTCTGTTTAGTGTGTATTTCTTGGAACCCAGCTACTCCTGGGAAAAAACACCATATAGACATGACACCTGTCTTTATCTCTTCTGCCACTAGCCAATGGGAGTTTGTTGACACCAGATTGTTTACAAATGAGAGCAGAGTTGTTGAAATTGGTGAGAAGCAAATGATGGGAGGGAATCTTGTCAGATAATTAAGACAACTCATGACCCCAAACAGAGCATCCAATTTCACTAAACATGGTAGCAAAAAGAAAAAAAGAAAGAAAGAAAGAAAGAAAGAAAGAAAGAAAGAAATTGCATGTCTAAAAGCAGTGTTAGAAGACATTTTTAGAGCTATTCTCCAATTTGTATGAATTTCCTCTCAGCACTTATTCACTTAGTAACAAGCTGCATGTTAAACAACGGAAACCCTGCACAGTGATGTATAGTGAGGCATGATCCTTGGCATCGCATTATCAATATCATGGAATTCAGATCCTTATTTCCTCGACTCCTCTCAGTGCTGCTTTCACTGCCTGTCTATGAACTGTAGATTCTTTCCACTTTAAATGCAAAGTAGTAACCCAGAGGCACCGTAACAGTGCTGCAGTAACAGAAGAAACAGGCACTGGTCCAAACTGTAAGGAGGTCATAAATTGAGTGCTTAAAAGCTTTTGTTTTCACAGGAAGCACTTGCCTAAGATGTTGTAAAATGTACTCCTGGCCCTGTCACCACATTAGAGCACAGACCTTAACCTTGACAATCCAGTACAATATCTTCCCCACTAGATCAAATGACACATATGCCCACACAGTTTCCTAATTCTGCCAAGAGAAACAGAGGCAAATATCACACAACCAAAAACTACAATATGAAATATCTAAAGAGTGACCTCTCTGTTCTGTTTGAGGAGATTTTTTTAAATAAAAATTGTTATAATCACTGTCACTGCATTCTCACATTATTGAGCATGGGGAAGGGGAACTGTTTTTTTGTTTTTTTCCCAGCATCAGAAAGACAGCTGGATCAAGGAACTGCATGATGATCTCATCGGCCAGATCTGAAGTGCAGAGGCTTTTGGGTAAAGTCGTTGTCAGGATAGCTCATTCACCACTTGTTCATAGTTTGTCAGTAGCAGGAGAACACATGTGACTGGACTATTCCAAACAAAGTTTTAAAAAGAGCCGTCCAAGGTGACAGGCAGTAATGATGCCTGGGGGGGTGAAGGATGGTGGTTGAAGAGTGTAATTGTGTAGTGTGCCTTGCATAACCACTGCTTGGAGTGACAGGTGAACAGCAGCTTTGTAGGTCAAATTGAAACTCTTACCAAGACGTATTTTCAAGAAGCCCGAGAACATATAACCGAGTAGATATGTCTTAATTAGCCTGAGCTGTTAGGTCTGGTCACATCAGTGTCTGGGTTGGGAAGTGTAATTGGTTGTAACTTAAATAAGACATTTTTTAGTTTCTCTACTATGAGACTTCATTAGTGGCTATAGTAATAACTGGAATAAATGAATTTGTATCGTTTTAAATCATTCCTTCATCACTGTATAACTAAAGCCAGCATTATAGACAATTAACATTAAAAAGAAAAGATAAATCATATCAAATACAAATGTATGTTGACCTACGAATGAACTGAACCAGCTGCAGGCTTACTATACATTTTGTTTTAGATGTTTAGCATTTAGTGTTCATCTTTGATATTCAGACAAAACAGCTTTACCCATTGTTACCATACATCTAAATGCAGGTGGGCTTTAGGGACAGACTTGTGAAAGCATGTCAAATGAAATACTAACCATTAAAACATTATGAGTGTTCCTTTGACGCACTGCACCTTGTCAGGGCCAGAAAGTTAATGGCCATAAATTATTCCCATGACTATCTCTCTGTGGATATGCAAGTGCTTCTCCGTGTCGACTGGGAGCGATTCTGTAACCCACACAGTTGTACAGCAGTAATGGAACACCCCTCGGTTGAAATCTGCGGGTCCACATTAACCTTTAAAGCTTGTGCCTGGAGCTTGAGACTGGGGGCCACCATGTTCTTCTTCTTGCAGGAGGGGCCCTGCTGAAAGACTGCACAAGCCAGCTGCCCTCAGTTATTTTTAAAGAAGCATTTGTCCCTTCTACTCCCCTGGTGACTGGCTCAGCTAACTATCCATCCCAAAATGCCAGACACTGTCGAACACACCTTTTGGCTCTTTACACTAAGGCTCTAAAAGAACAGGCAGCTGTATAACTGTTGCATGAAATTGCATGAGAGGCACAAATATCTTTACATATTTTTGTGTTTTATTGTTTTTTTTATTTTATTTTAGTAAATGATGTGTGAACCCTTGAAATCTTATGTTTGTCTATTTCATAGCATACCAGCAGACACTGCAAATAATGTTGCACTTAAATGTCACTCAATTCCACTCAATAGATTCATTTTTCTCTCAATAATCCTGCACATGTAGAGCCAGAAATATTTTCAACATCAGTAAGAAGGACTGGTTTTATTTATTGCATGTTAGTAGATTTGTTCAAGCATACCGTATATGCATGTGCATGGCTGTATGTGTCCACCCATACGCATTTAACTTTAGGCTTGTTTTCTTCGAAAACAAGTAGTTGCTCCACTTTTGCAATATTGCTCTGGCAACTTTGCATGTATAAATAAATGAGCCACTTGAAATCAAATTTGATCTTAGTTTTAGTCCAGTTTGGTTTAATGCTAAAAGCCTAATGTAAGGTCCATACGAGCAAACTCTGGGTGAGCAGACAATCATGTGAATTCTGTCTTTCTGCATAGCTCAGCTCAGCGCCCCGAGTAAACATGAGTTACAGCTCAAATATCAGCCCTGGATCTGCAAACAACGAAGCCTATAACCTCATTTAAAAATTATTTATTTTCATTGCTGTGGCAGGCGAACTGGCACTTAAAATCTGTCAGCGTTATGAAATGTCAAACGATTGTGCCATGGCATGATTGTGCCATTTTTCAACAAAAATATGGCCTATTGTGCATAAATAAATACCAGAGTCTGGTATGGAATTATAAAAATGTCACCACAAACCAACAAGTGCAGCTGATGCATATTAAGTCACTGCGGCACGAGAAAAACGAAAAGAAAAATGTGACGCTTAAGAGTCATTAAAATTGTATGATGCTGTTCTGCACGCAAGTCAAATATGAATATGACTTCTTCTCTCTGCAGTGGAAAGGAAGAAATAAACAATGCAAACTGCCACACAGCCTGGTCCACAAATGTCTCCAGAATAATGTTTACATCCAAACTGATCTGTCATCAGCCGGAGCCGTGTATGGGTTTACTGCCCTGGTCCCATACAGCTCATACAACTCAGCTCATATAACCTAGCGAGAGAGAGAGAGAGAGAGAGAGAGAGAGAGAGAGAGTAAGAGAGAGAGAATAAGAGAAACATTCTGCCATTTCCTGAATTCTCATGATTTGCTTTCGCTACAATGTCAGTCAAAAGTGCAGATATATGTCTCCGCTAAAATAACATTTTATTTAATTATGTTTGGATTTAATTTTTGTTATTACAATTATTACAAACCATTAGGTGTAATTGTTTCTAATGTTTAGGATAAATTCTTAGTATGTGCAAATGTTTATTTGTGTGCATTTCAGTATATTTTTATGTTTTGTGAGTGTCGATGCATAGAACTAAATGAGACTAAATGTCAATATGTTGGTCATGTTTCTAATTTAATACATGATTATTACACTCTCGTCATCTCTGAAATATATTAATATATTCGAGTAATGAAGCAATTATTCATGTAAAAATGTAATCATTAACATTTAACTTTATATATTTGTATTAAAATGATGTAATAAGTATTTTTGGAACATAAATAAATGAATAAAATTAGCTAAAAATATCAACTCGACTAACACGTAGTAAACTATTTATTACTTTGTTATTCTCACGTCTATAACTGTACACAGTTGTTGCAAATGCTGTGGGAAGGAAAAACTTCCGTTTAACTTATTTCAACAAATACATATGGCAAGGCGCTGTAATTAAATTCCGCAGCGCAATATGTGAGGTGCTTCAGCAGCAAGCTGAATTACCTCAGTGGAGTCAGTGACAAAGTGTGTGTGTGTGTGTGTGTGTGTGTGTGTGTGTGTGTGTGTGTGTGTGTGTGTGTGTGTGTGTGTGTGTGTGTGTGTGTGTGTGTGTGTGTGTGTGTGTGTGTGTGTGTGTGTGTGTGTGTGTGTGTGTGTGTGTGTGTGTGTGTGTGTGTCCTTATAAACAGCTCTATGCTGCCCTCTTTTGGCTTTAATGTGGCTCATGTGGTTAAATGGTGAGAGGAAAACTTTGAGGAGGACATGGAACACATGGAACAGATTTTGACACAAAAATAAGAGAATCAACATCTAATGACCATGATTTTATTATTTTATTTTTTTTTTGATACCAAATCTGACATGGTGTCCGAAAGATGTAAACTCTGTGCAAACTAAACTATGAGCAGGATTGGAACAGAGATTAGACTGAAAGCTCCTACATTTCCAAAGCGCATATTCTATAGACTTTTATCTGTCTGAATGCCCATTCAATGCACTGGTGTGACAAATCCATTACCCTCCTCTGTCTCAGCCATCTTGGCTGTCTCATTGGTGTGCTGGTGTCCCCTTGTAGACAAGGCTAATCTGGTCCTCTCTCCACCACAGTGGGAAATCTTGTGCACTCAGGAACTGAAGCCCATTCCAGTAACCCTTCTCTGAACCCTCACACCAAGCCTGTTGTGAAAAACATCTGCCACTAGGAGTGACCCTCTCTGGGAGGCCTCAAGTGTGAAAGAAAGCTCAGAGTGAGAAAGAAAGAAATGTTGATCCTATTTTGCACTTGTTATTAGTGCTGCTTATTAGTGGTACTTAGCAGGCTCTCTGCTTCTCACTAATAAAGGCAGACAAAAGCAGCATTAGCAGGGGTGCTACTGAGAAGGGAGAAGCAAAAAAAAAAAAGTAGCTTTCTTGGACTAGATCTTCCTAAGCGTACCACCAAGGGCTGAGTCTAGGAACAGCATTCAGAATGTGAGGAGACTAAGAAAACTGGCTGTCCGGCAACCATTCAGACAAACATGTGAAGAACAATTGGGACTGTCCTGTGAGCATATGGGTGCAGAGGGTGAATTATGTAAATAGGAGGAGGAGCAGCTTGTGCGATTGTATTTAAGCTTGCTTACAGACGTAGGTCACAACCAAACTCATTTGTGGTAGGCTACCACCTTCTTTCTTCTCTGAATATCTCTCTGTCACACTTTACACTATGAATTGACAATTGTGTGACAAAGAAAGTAATAAAGAGTAATGATAGCGGAGGAGTTGTGTTTGATGGTATTTCTTTACATAAACATCAACAAGCTTTTTTTTTCATTTAGTGAAAACAACTGAAGCAGCACTAAGTGTGTGAGTGTGTTTAAGTGTGTATGCAGGTATATGCTGTGCGTCTGTGTGTGTGTGTGTGTGTGTGTGTGTGTGTGTGTGTGTGTGT
>JAAIIK010000039.1:4791352-4833026 GCA_014706435.1 Silurus glanis
GGTGGGTAATGGGTGGGGACTGTGTTGGTGCAGGTGGGTAATGGGTGGGGACTGTGTTGGAGGACAGTGCTTGTTTTAAAATCTTTTTTATTTTTTCTTTCTCTCTGCTCTTGTCTAGATTTACGCTCAGACCTGTTTGGAGGTTTTGCAGATTTCTCATCAGCTGCAGCTACAGCCAGTCTTCCTACAACAGCGGGTAAGCACATGTTAACAGTACATAAGAAATTTAGCATTGAGTTGCACGGGTGTCATTGGTGTTGTCATTATAACAACCCATTTAGCAATAAGACTTGATATATTATTTAAAAAACAATGTAAGCATAATATAAACATGTAACAAAAAATAAATAAAAGTTATAAAAATTATTACGAGCAACATTCACTTTTCATTTTATTTGGAATTCCTGTATACTCGCTCGCACTTATGTTTACTTATATAATGTTTATGATGAAGTGATTGATGGGTTTTTATTTAAACTAATGATCTATAAGATACTTTAACATAAATATTCATTACTTTCATGACCTGATGTATCGAATTGTTCGATTAAAGTAGTTTGAATTTTAATCCTCAAGAGAAGGAAAAAACTCCCCCCTCCTAGCACACACTTTTTTTATTTTTTTTTTGCACTCCAGCTATTTCGAGCAAGTGACACAAATGTAACAGAAGGCTGTTGGTATTTGCAACGGGGCCATCGCCTGTTGTCGTCATCATATGCCTTTTTATGAAAACCAGAGAGCATAAAGCTCTTAAATATTGAAAAGGAAAAGGAGGGCAAGCCATATGGTTGAGCTCTGTGCTAAAGCTAATGAGGACAGACACATTTCAAATTGTGTTGGGCAAAACATCTCCCATGGTCTGCTTGGGAGAAAGGGAAATGAGCTGAATTAAATCTGATGCTCAGGCCTAGGATTATGTAGATTTATTTTCAGATACTGCATTTTGCAGTGGTTGATCTTTATCATCAGTTTATTATAGTTAAAGGTGCTTTAATGCAGTATAAAAAAAATATTTAATTTCACTCTCAACATTAACAAATCCAACTTATAGCATGTGATTTAATTTCGAGCAATTCATTAAAACCTTTTTGTCCACTTAGCCTCAGCACCTAGTGGAAATGGAGATTTTGGAGAGTGGAATGCGTTTTCAGACGTGCAGTCGGCCCCTCCGCCTGTAAACCCTGCAACAACAAACCTGTATGCACCTGCTTCTGCCTCCACAGTGCCCTCTGCTGATCTTTTTGACCTCATGGGTCCTTCTCTTAACACCAACATCAGCGCTTCCCAAAGCATAAACTTCTCCATGACCAGCACTCTTCCCATGTCCAAATCTCAGGTGTGTGTAACTTCCACTTATTGTTATACGCATTTCTTACAGTTAACTGATCTTTCACAAATTTGGCATTGACCGTGAGTCTTTCAGCTTGCAACAACTTTCTTCTCAAACCACCAAGTGTAATAAAAGCTACTCGGGTTTGAAAACATTTGTGGTGGAGCAGACTCTTGTTAACATGTTAATAGCCTCTAAGTGGGATGTTCTGATTGATTTGTAGTAACTTGGTCTGATTTGATTTGTAAGTTTATGTAATATGCAGTTAAAACGTATGCAATTGTAACATAAAATCTCAAGCACGTTCCATGATTTACATTCCCTTCATATTTCGCCTCTAAAACCACATTAGGGTGTATAGAGTATACCGAGTAAAACATCTGAACGCCCATCTGTAACATAATTAATATGGTATGTTTAGAGTGGAAAAGCTCAATAAACAAGATTTACCCAAGGAAAGACAATATCGGTTGAGAGTTTGAGCAGGCGGTTTTGAGAGCAGAAGAACATGAAAGCGAGACAAAGGAGGGTTAACAAACAGCACTGGTACAATTTCCACCCACCCCCTTCACATTATCCACCAACCCCTGCCCCCCTGGGACACCCATCACAGAGCCTAGCAGAATGAAGAAGAACAAGTTTGAGTCAGAAAATCATTAAACTGAAACAAAAGCCTCATGTAAAGATGATATTTGCATGCTAAAAACCTGACCTACTTTAAAATGGCAACATTTGTTTGGCTAAAGAAAAAAGTATATATATACACCCCCCCCCCCCCCCCACCCACACACACACACACACACACACACACACACACACACATGCAAACAATAAAACAAAGCTTCTTAGTCATCATTGTTATAGACTAATAACTGTCAAGAAACCTGATAGCCTCAAGAGATTTTGCTTCAATCGCTAGAATTTTTCACACCGACCCCTGTTTTCTGACTTTTTATTCTTCTTCTTTTGAGAATTTTTTTTTTTTTTTTTTTAAGCAAATAAATTCCAAATGCAAGTGATATTAAAAAAAATGCCCCTAACCATGTAAAACTCCTATCTTGTAAATAAATCATTAGTACGGTTGAATTAGGTGACTTGAATAGGACATCGTCTCGGTCATTCATTTGGGGTGTGGTGCAGTGGTCATCCTCAGTTTTTAAACCTCTGTTGTTTTCCTCTTTGGGGTTTAGCCTCTGCAGAGTATGGGAACTCCACTGGTGCCTCAGCATTCTGTGCAGAAACATGAAGCCAAGAAGGCCTCCGTGCCATCCACTTGGTCTGATTCCAATCTCAACATCAGTCTGGACTACCTGGGACCTGGCATGCAGCCCCCGAAACCAAGTCAGCCCACACTCAACATGATGCAGCAGCATGGTAATGACTCAACACTGCACAGAAACACAGCACGACAAAATGTCTGCCTCTGATAACAAGGTTACAGTCAATTTCATAATCGCCCTGGTTACCACATATGCTTAAAATGTTGGATTATTGATTGGATCTTTTAAGCTGTAAGTTATCATCTTTGATCAGATTTCTACAAACACTTTACTACAAGTAATATTTTGGTTGGAAAGCTGCAAATATATTTTCCAAAATGGATCTTACAAAATGTAATATAAAGTGGTACCTTGACCTACGAGTTTAATTCGTTCTGTGGACGAGCTCGTATCTCAATTTGCTCCCACATCAAATCAGTTTTCCGTATTGAAAATACTTAAAATGGCATTAATCCGTTCCAACCCTCAAAATGACACCCTGTTTTTATGTTTCATGTTATTGAATTAGGAAAATACATTTCTAAATAACAAATCTTGTATAAAAACATAATAGAAAGAGTATGTAAAGATATAATAAGGTTTTATTCAATGTATTTTCCTTGGAGATGAGACGACTTGAGCTAACGAAAACGCCGGCGGAGGGGGTAGAGGCGATAAGCGGAGGCGGAGGGAAAATTTGTTTTTTACTATCACTACGTATCCCTAAACTTTTACATTTTTTACTTTTTCTTCTTTGCTTATCCTAATTTTCGTCACAATCTTCGCTTTCTGGCTTCGCTTCGCCATTTAGCAGCTCGTACCTCAATTTTTTGCTCACGTAACAAAGCAAAAAATCGACTGAGTGACCGCTCGTACCTCGGAAAACTCGTACATTAATGCACTCGTAGGTCAAGGTACCACTGTAGTTGAATATGGATTACTTCCTTTTTGAAACACCTTTTTTTTTCTTCCAGTTCCAGTCAACATGATGACACAGGGTTTTGCTGGCATGAACCTTGGCGTGCAGCCGAGCCCTGCCCCTGTACGACCCCCCACCAACCCCATGATGGTAAACATGGGCATGCCACCTGCCATGGGAGGCGGAGCAATGGGCGTAGCTCCTATGGGAGGCCTGCCACTCAATCAGGGCATGATGGGAATGAACATGAACATGGGAATGCCAGGAGCTGTTGGCATGGGGATGGGAATGTCAGTGCCAGGCATAAATATGAGCTCTGCTATGGCACAACCAAAGCACGATGCCTTTGCTGACTTTGCCAACTTTGGCAAATGAATCTGAGAGATGGAGTCTGTAAGCTGGGACAATCTTTGTGGAAGGCAGGAGCATGAAGGATTTTTGAAGAGCTGCAAACAAAGATTACTTGAAAGATGTCAATTAAAGCTGCCCAGAATTTTGTTTGCTTACACATTACTGATGTGTAAAAGGGTGAATCTAATCAGTCTGAGTACCACAAGTAGCCACATGGACAGTAGCCCGTATGAGAGAGAAATGTGTGATTTGCACTTCCACTTCTAACTTCGAAAGAATCTTAACTACAGGATCATTATATTTATATATATATATGATCCTGTAGTTAAGATTATAAATATAAATGGAATGACATTGACTGGCCCCAAATGATGTTCTCACTCTTTCATGTCCTTTTCGAGGATTATTCGAATTTGATTCAATTTAATTTAATATCATCTATCTAAACTTGTAAATACTATTAAAGAAGATAAGTTATTTAAATACAAGATTATTCATTTAATAATGATTCTTATAATGATGTGTGAATCAGCGCAGAACTATAGTAAAGACAGTGCGAGCGAGAATCATGTTGAGAGCAACCACTGTGGCCTTTGGAACGGGAATATATTTTTATAGAAATGTGATCTGTTTTGCATTTTTATGTGAATGTACATCAGACACACCCGCAGGTTCTGGTCCTTCAATGTCCTTACATACACAGTGCCTATCAACCTGTTGCCTATACCTTTTTCTGAAGAAGACAATGAGATTACAGTATTTATTACAGTACTGTACACATTTGAGCATATATGTATGCACGGTTTCGTTTCCTTTTTTTTTAATGTTTGTTTGTTCCCCCTATGTTCACTGCATGGCTAGTGTGAATGATAATGTTTTGGGTTGTTTTCGTTTGTTTGTTTTCTGAACGTAATAGGATTAAATCTTTCCTTTATGCAAGTCGGCTCATGATGAGTGAGTTGGGTGAGGCTGTATACTGAGATGCGTGAGGTTCACTGTGCTCTTCTGCGCACCGAGTGGAATGTTAAATCTTCAAGCCCATCTCTCTATTGTCAGGAGAAGGGACTCAACCCGACGCCTTCTCTCACATGTACAAGCATTACACGCACACCAAAATGACCAAATTCTGCCTTCTCTTTTCTTCTTTCCAAGGGATTGGATTTAAGTTTGTTAGGGTATATGTGTAAGATTGCGGTATCATATATAAATATATATATAGGGGTTGATGGATCTTTACTGAAAAACACTATACTTTATATGCAAATTCAACCAACCAACAAAACATCCCTTCTTCTAAAGTGTATGTCCTCACATTCATACACTGATCTGATTGTACCTATAATGGTCTTTTATGTCTGAGATTAAAGAGTTGATTTTCATTTGGATTTTGAAGGTTTGTGTTATTATACTTTATTTTCTTTCTTTTGTTTTCTTTAAGGCTCAAAAGTTGTAATAAATCATTGCTTTTTGTAATTGAGATATAACTATTCCATGATGAAGCAATACTACATAACACTCCTGCCAGCACATTTATTTAAATGGTTCTTGAGGGAACGTCAGTGGGCTGAGATCAGCAGATTTACTTTCCATTACTTATTTTTATTTTTTGTAAATATTTGTGGTTAACTTTTGATCAATTAGTCCTGGTCTGTCAAAACTGTGGCGGGTTTATATAAAGTGCACTGAAATTCCAGGCCATGGTTGTGTTTAGCTGTAATATTAATAAATACTGAAGATGCTGTGCACGACTTTGTGTTTTGGTGGTAAGAGTGTGTACAGGTGCAGAAGAGCCTCCATCTGGACACATGTGGGTTCCTACAGCCAAGGCCAACTGGTCAGATGATAAATATGCACAAAACAGCCACTTAGGAGTA
Source organism: Silurus glanis (assembly GCA_014706435.1). Lineage (NCBI taxonomy): Eukaryota > Metazoa > Chordata > Actinopteri > Siluriformes > Siluridae > Silurus > Silurus glanis. The sequence goes on from JAAIIK010000039.1 coordinate 4,797,086, forward strand.
ATAATCAGTTGTTTGATGGCTCAGCAAAAAAGCTTAAGGAGAACTATGAGCAGTTTCCTTGAAAGCTGTGTGACACCAGGATCTAATACTCACTAGGTGGTTTTTAATTCTTTACTGTTGTAGCATACGAGTATCTTTCTGAACCCGCAAAATAAATGATCTGTGTCAGGTGCAAACATCTGGAGAAATGAAATGTCCTGAGAGATTTGCTGTAAAATCGGATTGTGGGAACTCTGGGTAAGTGCAGAGCTCCTCTGTGAGTTCTTTGTCAGTAATTCAAATGTACAGACTGAATATGGAGAATGTTGCAATTTCATTGTGGAAATAGTCTATCGATATTAAATGTGAAATACTTGTGTCTTAGCAAACAAAGGACTGACCAGAACGCATAATTGCTTCCCTAATCGACAAAAATGCACTTTGCATATATGCATCTGGATTCTTTTTTTCCTCCCTATGACATGTTTTGATTAAATGGGTTTTTAAAAAGTGGGCTGCAGTAAGTAGTGTGTATTTATGGCTTGTGTACGCAGAGAGTAATCACAGTCAGATTCGTCAGGACACTAACAGCCTCTGAATGCCGTGTTCAGTCTCCAACTTTAAAAGCTCAATTATTCACGCCGAGCTTTATGAACTCTACAGAGACGCCAATGTCATTTCCGACTGCCACGAAAAAGGGACATAAAACCAACAGGACATTCGGTTCTTTGCCTCTTTCACAATTACGTTAGTCTGAAATGAAAATTGGTACTGATGGGGGACTTGGATTCAAGTTGCAAAGACAAGCTTGTATTTCTTTATTTTTGTAAAGAAAGATAATTGAGGTAGAGACATTCTTGGTAATATTAGACAAAGAAAAGCAGATAATCGCAGCTGTGAAGAAGCTGGTCATATCGGTCTCACAGCACCATCTAGTGGAGGCATCTGAATATGGTGAGCACTTGCAAATTATTGCAAAGTGTGAATTTGATTTATTTAAATGTTCTCCACTTTTACAAGTAGGATTACTTTCATATCAATATGATACAATAAAAAGACTCAGCTCCTGTCCTTCTGTCCTCCATGAGAACCAGTAAACGATGCCACATAACCAGTTATCACACTGCTGCGACTCTCACTGAATATGCACAAGGAGAACGTTTTCCCCCCGGATAAAGAGCTGATTGACGTGCCGAGTACGCACTCGTCCATACTCCACTCTCGGCTTAGGCACCTTCTGCTTTAAACCAGCATCAGATAGGGTTCTCTCACACACTGCCAGTCTCTCCTCTGTTTGTCTGGATGCTCGAACTGTCCCGGTGCTGCTTGTGGTGGCAGGATGTGGTTCAGCGCTCGGGTCGTTTGCCCTTGAAGTCTCCGCTTCTGCTTCTTTCCCGGCCGCAGCCTGAACTTGCAACTTTTGAAACAGCTGTAAACAAGATGAGGTTCACACATACAGTGGGATCAGAACGTTTGCCAATATTTAGATCATGGTGTCAATAGGGTTGACATTTTCTTACCACGATTACTGGTCACACAGATGTGGCAAAAACAGAGGTCTGGTTGTGTGCTAGGCATGTTTTAAGTGCTAATAATGACTGCAAAACTGGAAAGACAAATTATTCCATTTCAAGTGACTTTCTATCCAAAGAATTCAAGACTTGATGCAGTAATGCCTTGAACAGAACACCAGTCCAGTGCTCCAAATTCTAAATGTATTTTTTACGAGCGACTTGTTTTGGGAAACAGGCAGAAGAACACTGAGGAAATCCACATGCACAGTGAAACGCACAGAAACTCCAGAACACACCTGAGCTCAGAAATCAACTTCCACTGTGACCAAAAGCTACAAAAAGTGTACGATTTATTCATTATTTATTAAGTAATTAAAGAATTTCAAGACGATGCTATCTTGAACGCTCTGAGGCCGCTGTGGGAATTCCGACACAGCGTTCGCTTTTGAACATCTGTCTGCACAGGGGCCTTCAAATCATCATCCCGCTCCCTCTAGCACACACCGTTGCTTCCAAGAGCAGCTTTATCTTACAAGCCAGCAGTATTTAACGTCCCTGACGGAGCCACCGTGGTTTTATCTGGCCAGAATATTCAACTATTCGGAGGAAAGACACAGAGATATTTATCAAACAGAAGTAGATATTTGTGTGTGAACTGGAAAGGTGACGTGTTATACCCTTGTAACGGTCAATGCTTTTTCGTGGTAGAACGCATCTCCAAGTAAGGGCTCTCTGTAGGTCTCATCCACATCCACCATCGCCTACAGAACCACAGAGAGCATTCATGGAGGAAAAACATGATTATGACAGTAACTGGGGACAGGATGTGACATTCACCCATAAACAAAACACACACACAGTCTCTACTTTTTGCACAATATTCTGTTTGCTGCTAGAGTTTATCAAAACAATACTTTTTTCGCTTTTGGTTTGTTTCTTTGTGCTCTTCAGGGAGAAGAAGAAGAAGCCGCCTTGTGAAACTACAGCCATCATGTGTTCTCTTCATGACTGAAACACGCACACTGTCGTGTCTCAAAACTCACTTTATACCGAGACTGAACGTGTTCAGAAAATAAATATTCGGGTGTTTTATGTTACCAGGTTCCAGAATTTGTCGAAAGCCACCATGAAGCCGCTACACACTCCTCTCAAACCCTTGAAGGAACGAATATGGACTCGGACTCGGAGTCTCTGCTGGACGCAGCGGTTCAGTTCTCCTAAAGGACTTCCCTCATGCACTACACACACACACACACACACACACACACACACACACACACACACACACACACACACACATATATATATATAAGTTTTTTGTCCTATTTTGTAAAGTCTTGAGCTCTTTAAAACCTGACACACGTACACGGCATCCTGGTGAGAACATTTTTAGGAGCTTTGCGTTGTGCAGCAGCAGCATGTCGCTTCCCGCCGCTCTCCTCGTCTCCTTCTTCACACGGAACCTTCACTATGAGCTGTTTCAGCCTCTCGATTCTCTCCGGATCCGCGACTCCTCTTTTCGCTTTTCGAATCCTTTTCTCCACATTCTCAGGTTTCGCTCTGCCACGACCGCCTTTCATAAAACTCTCATACTCGGCGAGGTTGTTAAAGCACTTGATGTTCGGATACGGCAGAGGGACTTCTGGTGAATACAAGGCAAGCAGCGGATCAAACTGATCCGAACTAACATCCAGTTTCTTCTCAACATCACTGCGATCCTTCTCGCCTGGGATCTGCTCCGTACACGTGCTTACACTCCCAGTTTGCTCGCACCGGTGTGAGCTGTTATCACTTCCCACTGCTCTCTCACTTTCCTCCATATTTGAAATAAGCGCAGGTTCCGGGGGACTGAAGGTGGAAGCGTGTGTTGGCGTGAATCCTTAAGCCAGTACACGCTTCAACTTAAAAGCAGGCACCCTGTGAGAGTGTTAGAGACGAATAAAAACGTTCTCTGATTGTCGTTTGCGCCACTACTTTTTAATAATTATAGTGTTAAACGCGATGCCATTTATTCTTCAGCACATTTTAATAAAGCAACGTAGATCTCGGGGAACAAATATTATTTCCTAAGTGCTACACGGAGCTTTAACTTCGGCGCACTGGTTACGTTTTCAGTCGATAGGCGGCAGGCTTGAGCATGGTCCAATCCACAAAAAAAAACAGCACTATTTTAAGTACAGTGCACTACGTGTGGTGTAAAAGCCATTGACTTACCCCCTACTTAATGCACATACGTAGGGGCAATGAAGGCGATTAGGGATTCGGCCCAAGAATAGCGCTTACGTTAGAGGAGTAGGGATTCTGCGTACGCTTCGGTTCCTGATAGAAAAATCTCGCTCTTTTCTCGCAGTTGTTTTTATTTTGATTTTAATTACATTTCGATGACAGTTCTGTTGTATTTATTGGGTTTACAGAAATGCTGTAAAATTATGTTGGCAGTATTGTATTATGTATATGGGCAAATCCCATTGTTAGTTTCTGGCTAAATGAGTTTTCCTGCTGTGTTTTCTAGCTAATGTTTGCTAGCCGGTGCATCAGTTGTATTGTTTATTATTTTTTTACGGCTTTAGCTGGTTCCCTTTGCATTTCGGCAACCTATGAACTGTTAACAGGTACTGATGAGTAAGTTTTAAATGTAATATATACATTCATGAGTCTACCTGTTGGTAGGTTTCCTAATTCTACTCTACTTCTTTCTCAGATGCAGTGATGAACTAATTGTTTCCTGTGCAGATTTTTTTAATGCCTTTCCTGGGCTCCGATTCTACAGTCTAATGATGTTTGTAGTCTGAGGGGCTGCATCGTTGCTGTAGCTTCATTCACACCTAGTTACTGAGCTGAGGTAAGGTCTTTAACATCTCCTGCATCATATGGATTAAATAGGTTTATTGATAGCAACTCCACTTCTCGCAGCTTGCCATGGAGTTCCCAGGTCACAGTCAGCAGCTGTTGGCCAGTCTGCGCTCTCAGCGTCTACAGGGATTCCTGTGTGACTGCACAGTCAGGGTTGGTCCCACTCGTTTTCAGGCTCACCGTGCTGTACTGGCCTCCTGCTCACCTTTCTTCCACATGTTCTACTCTGAACACCCAGTCGGCAGCACGTCTACGGTAAACGGAGGGCCAGAAGCTGACACCGTCACCATTAACGGAGACATCGTGACCCCTTCGGCATTCGGACTGCTACTAGATTTCATGTATGAGGGAGTGCTACAGTTGGCAGCACACCCACCACCGGAAGACGTTCTCGCCGCCGCCAGTTTCTTGCACATGAACGATGTGGTCCGAGTATGTAAGAAAAGACTACAGGGTCGTGGACTGGCTGAGGCCGACAGCACCAGGGCAGAAGAGTTAGGAAGTGAAACTGGGGGAGATGGAACATTATGTAGCGGATCATCTAGGGATGGAAAGTCAAATGGCCAAAGGGACACAATGGGAGGCGGAAAAGGAGCAGTCAGGGTTTCCGCATCAAATCCAGCCTCTTCTCCGTCAATAACGCAGTGTCCACAGCCAAGCCAGCGGTCAGCGTCTCATATCGACACCAAATCAGAGACAAATGCGGGAGAACCTAATTGCATCACACATAGCATAAATCTGGGAAGTCCAGACATGGCAGACACTACTCAACCCGGTATGGACTCTCTTCCCGCTGTAAATGATTCTGGACCAGGCTTGTACAGTTCCTCTCCTGTACCTGCTAGAGCTGGAATGACAGCTGTTAATTTAGAGTCTACACTTTCAAGTCCTTGCAGCAGCACTGAACCAACTCATACAGGAACAGAAACTCTGTCCAGTGCGTCCACTGTGATGGTTCTGGTTCCTGTGGAACACGGCCGAATTAGAGACTCTAGCCATGAAATATCCTTGTCAAAAGAAATAAGCAACATGTTCAACATTACCGTTAATCATCCTGGACAAACCAAAAAACCCTCGCCAATCCCACCCAGTGGACAGAGTTTAACCGACGACGCAAGACTGAGACACGCGAGCGCTTTAAATGAGCAGTCACGGTCCTGTTCTCCCGCAGCATTGTCTTCAGCAGGTAGAGAGGACGGTAGTGAAGAGGCAGCGAAAGTGAAAGTGGAGGCCATTGTAATCTCAGATGAAGAGACAGACGATATGGAGGAGACTCCTGTTAGGGTCAGAGAGCGAAGGAAAGATGTTGATTTAGAGGAAGGGGAGAATTATGAGAACACAAATGAGGTTGAGATCACCAATGCCCACTTCATACCGTCTCACTCATTAATGCAACTCTCTCATAGTCACCAAGAGCCAATCTCTTTCCCTTTCTCACCACAGGGTCCTAACACTTCCACTTCTGACCCGCCCAGCTTCCCGTCATCTCTTTTTACTGCAGCATCCCAGCAACCAGAGCAGCAGTCCGTCTACTTCGAGGAATATCACGACTCTCTTGGGAATTTTGTCGAGGATGTGCCTACATGTGCCACTTGTGGAAAGACATTTTCTTGTGCTTATACCCTGAGGAGGCATGCTATCGTGCACACACGGGAGCGTCCTTATGAATGCCGTTACTGTTATCGGAGTTACACACAGTCTGGGGACTTGTACAGGCACATAAGGAAGGCACATGATCACGATTTGCCAATGAAGCGCACCAGAACAGAATCTGATCCTCCCCCATCTCCACCTCTTCCTCCAGCACCTCAGACATAACAAGATACGAGCTCAGGTGTACTGGACTGAGTAACAGAGCTTTTTTTTTTTTTTTAAAAGGTTAAACCTTTTTTTTTTTCTTTTTTTTTTTTTCTTTGCAAATGACTGTTATGATTTAACATTAACAGGCATCTGCAAAGTCCCGAGCATTCAAGCATCGAACGTTACCGCTCACTGGATAACGTCGTGACCAAAACGTCCCATTCAGGACACCCTTCACTGTCATTACACCTCATACTCCCAATTACTGTCTAGTTTTACAGTTTAGATACAAACAGTATGAGCTTTTTGTTAAGATAAAGTCTCTTCTAAAAGTATTGGAACAGCAAGGCATGTTTTTTTTTCTGCTATACACTAAAAATAATTAGATAAGAGTTAGGGGGGGGGGGGGAATGACTGCATTTTAGATTTAAATTCCTGATATTTCCATTCAGACGTGGCACCTGTTTTTGTTCGAACCTACCCATTTTCAAAATGATCAAAAATATTGGAATATGGCGACAGATGCTTTTTGCGGCCCAAATGTTTCCTGTGAAGAATGACTGTTCAAATAATTATTAACTCTGGGTTTGAGCCTTGGTTTTATCTGTGAGGACTGCATTTGTTATTAAAAAGAGAGCCATGTTTTGGAGAAATTCAGGCCAGGCACGGTGCATGTCGGCCAAGGAAAACGACAACAGCAGCAGATGATGACGAAACCATTGTGAGAACAAATAGTGCAATCCACAAGAAAGGGCGAAGGTGTCACCAGGCACTGGTTTCATCGAAGCCTCCAAGAGCAGAAATATAGAAACCTCATTGAACGTTTCCAATCTGGCATTTTAAACCGTACAATCATCTCATAGCAAAAGCAGGAAAATATGCCTTGTCGTTCCAATACTTTTGGAGGTGACAGTAGCATTAACAGTAGCCTCGATGAGCACAGTAACTCATTGAAACACAAATGAATTTCAAATAAAAATAACAAACAGAGCTGCGAGGGAAGCCACAGAGACCGCTCTAACCTCTGCTTTCAAGACTAACTAAATTCCCTGTGTAGAGGAACAATATTTGTGGCACAGAATCTCATTTTAAGAGGCACCAAATTCATTTATCCAGGCAGCCTGCTCTACTGCGGTTGTTGATTATCACTATATATCATTTACTTTTGTCATCATCAGTAATAACCTTATCCTGGTTATGGTAGTGTGGATCCTGAGCCTATGCCGGGAAAGAGGTGGGAACACACCATGGATAGGACACCAGGTTATTGCAGAGCTCAGCATATATCAAATAAATGAAAAGCTTGTGCCAAGTGCTCATGTGTAATGCAGAACACACACCAATTCACTCGTCTCATCTCTTCAGTCAACACCTTTTTCTTGCACACAGTTGTTTCGTACGAGATTCTAACACTAAAAGGTACAGTATGGCATCTAAATGCTTTCGTTCCTTCCGGTTTTCTTTCTTTCTTGTGAAAGCATGATGAACCATTTAAATATTCTTAACTATGAATAGTCATTTTGGCACCCAAATTGTGGTAAATATTCATACTGTTTCTGTAACAAACCGGTACCATGAGGAGGAGAGGAGAGATCGCCAAAGAGATAAGCAAGAGTATAGAATACACATGGTACCAAACAGTTATACATATTTAATCAGCATTAATAATCAGGGTAAACCCAGGTCACGTGATCCTTTCAAAATACAAATAAGACCAAACTGAAAATGTTATCATGCGTGCAATGATACCTTGAATCCAGTATGTACCTAACCACATGATACAGCCGTGAACAATTCCCCTCAAACCCATGTTCGATTCGTATTCCTATTTTCTAGTCATTTTCCTCAACATATCCACAGTCATACATTTTATCTCCATCCCCCACACCCCCCCCAGAAGAATACTTCATGTGATTCAGCATTTTTAACTGCAAAGTATTCTGCACCACTATTCGCTTCATGGATGGTGAGCATGAGCTGCTCCATGTTGCTATTACAGGTTCTATGTTGAGTATGTTAATGGTATACTGTCTCTACAAACAAAATCCCCAACAGCATGTTTCACATACATTTTTTTAAAATCAAAAAATGCTGTAAAGTTTTTAATAAGTTTCATACAGTAGTCTGTTCTGAAAAGTGTCGTAGTTTTATAGTTATTCAGATCCTAAATCGGGATCTCGTTTTAATTTTGTCTACTCCAGTAGATTAACACAAAATTAATCCATCTGCTCCATGATGTAAAAAGTTGTTTCATCACAATATGTAAAACAGCTCAATATTGTGAATAAAACCTTTTAATAATTGCTAAATCATCTGCTTTTTTTCTTTCTACAACTTTCTTTATTACACTCGATCATGTGTGAAAACGAACCAAAACAGAATGCATAAATATGACAAATTTAAAACATGTTGAAATGAACACACAATCCCAGGACGGCCAGAATGTAGGTGTTCAGGTCTCGCACGCTGATGATAGTGTCCTGAAAAAGCGTTCAGTCCTCCACTGGTGCATGAATCTGAGAAAACAAAGTGTCAGGACATACAGGTTTTACTTCAGCCAAAAGCCACACCCAAGTTTTAGTCTGATGTGTCAAAAGTACACTCACCATCTCAGCTAATTTTGGCCATGCCATTGCCATCACGACTCGATCATCTGATGTGGGAGGCGTCTCCAAATTCCAATATGTAAAATTCTGAAAAACTGTCGAAACCTTAACAACTCTGTCCTATAAAGTTTGTAGACAAAAAAAAAACAAACAATTATAGACAGTTCAGTCAAATACTACCATTTTATTCATATTCCTATACTCTTAGTAAATGAGTAGAGATAGTAGGTTGACGTATTTTCCTGGAAAATTCAGTGTTGTGTCATTACACTGCGCCTGGGTGATACTGCAGACCTCATACATTTTCTGTGTAAATCGGATATCATTTCAAATCAAATAAAAAAATTATATTATGACTTTCGTCAATAAACCTCAGTACTGTAACTGATACACCTTTCAGTAACCTGACACCTTGAACTTCATGAGTATAAATGTGTGTTTCACCTTTTCTAAAATTCAAATAAATAATGTGAAATGGATCACAAACAAACAAAAAACAATAATACATACCGTAATTTCCGGACTATTAAGCGCACCCATATATAAGCCGCACCCACTGAATTTGACAAAGATTTTTATTTTAAACATAAATAAGCTGCACCTGTCTATAAGCCGCAGGTGTCTACATTGAAACTAATGGACTTTACACAGGCTTTAACGAATGACGGTGTCTGTTACACGGTGTAACGGGTGAAATATGTTGTGCTTCCTTTAGGAGCATAGTGGTATTTTGGGAATAGCCTGGCGCCGCATTTTTCCGCTATTACTGCATGTGTGGAGACCGAGGAATATGTCCTTATTATTTTCTGATGCTCATTTATAAGTTTCTTTGACTAACCCGTAACGCTGTTGCCAAGAATAATAAAAAAGCACGAGTTTGGAAACCTGTCTGTGCTTATATGATTTCTGTTGCAACTGGAGTTAGCGAGCTCTCCCATGACCCAGACTCAACGCGTTACAACGGCTTGTATCTAAACAGTAGCCTACCAAGAAAGTCATTGTTCACTGTCTTCCTCCTTCCTTTCACAACTATTTCTCTCGGGAGTTTATCTTCTGGCATCGTCGTGCGTTTAAGAAAAACGTTTTTTCTCCCGATGCTGTGCAGCTCAGAACACAGGTGAGGTGCGTTTTTTCATTTCCGTTCGGAAATTTCATTGGTCTAATGTTATGGGGTTCAGTTTTTTGGCTTGAAGTTTGTGAAACCGGGAAAAACCCAGGAATAATTCATAAATAAGCCGCTTCGTTGTTTAAGCTATCGTGCTATCCGCAAGAGACTGGGAAAATCAGCCAAACAAATGCAAAAAAGCAGGGGATTACCGTATTTTAACATGTAAGAACATAACCAGCACAATTTATATAACTGGGAAAATGACTATAACTCAGTATAAATAGGAAAATAAACACCCTGAACATGTGCTCATCCATGCACTTATCTACTCAGTCAATCATTTGAAAGCAGCACAATGCAAAAAATATCATGCGGACACGGGCCAACAAGCTCAGTTTGTGTTCACGTAAGAATGAAGAAAAGGAGTTTGACCATGCTACAGTCATGGTGGCAGATGTATTGAGTATTTCAGATACTGCTGATCTTCTGGGAATTTCGCATACAACAGTTTCTACACTTTACCTAGAATGGAGCAGAAAAACCTGTAACCCGAAACACCTTGATGAAACAGATCAGAGGAGAATGACCAGTCTGGTGTGAGCTCACAGGATAATTATTCAAGTAAGCGCTCTTTATAACCGTGTTGAAAAGTTGGACAGGAAATAAAAGCAGCTGATTTTTTCTTGCAATATTCTGGGAGTCTGTTTCCATGGTAACCTCTAATTCTTTTTGAATGAATGTTCTTGGATGACAGTTGATGTGGTCTTCTGCTGGTGTTACTCAAACCACCTCAATGTTTCATGTTTTGTGTATGATGAGAAAATTCCATGGGTCACTGTATCCATCCTGGCAGCTCGAATCAAACTGTTCTTTTGCTCTTTAATCAGCACAGCGTTTCCCCAAACAGAACTGTTACTCGCTCAGTGTTCTGGACAACATTCTGTGGAAACTCTAGATAATGTATTTCTACAAATAAAAAAAATACAATAAAAATAATGCAGGATATCAGCAGTTTTTAAAATACTTATACCACCCATCTGGCACCAACAACCACGCCATGCTCCTCCATTCTTGCCAATTCACTGCTGCCACATAATTAGCTAATTAGATAATAAGCACAAATGAGTAGGCGTACAGTTGTGAAGATTGTGAGTATCTAATTATGAGATCGTATAGTGTCAAAAGAAAGTAGCTCACGACGTGAGGACCAAATCCTAACTAATACCTTAAAAGTAAGGATGTTAAAGTTCTCAGAACTACTCTGTTACAACTACTACTGCAGTCAGACATTTCAGTGCTTACTTCTTGGTCAGATGATGGTTTCTGTACCTCCTTCAGCACCAGTCCTGTATAGCCCTCAGGGTGTGTCACTTCCTGTCCCTTCAGCCCCCGACCTCTAAACGACACTGTCTTTTCTACAATCAAATGTACACATACACAAGCACATGACCCTTTTTTTGAAATATGCTGCATTGATTTTTTTTTAAATTATCTAAAATTCGCACATAGAGGACAAACCGTGCTTTCTCTCCTTCACTGTAGGCGTGAAAAACTTGGCCACATGGGCGAGTCCATCGTGCTCAATGTCACAGGGTAACAGGTGAATGTCAGCCTGATGCTGCTGATCCACAGAGCCGAGCTGCACCACAGTCACACAACTGTTCACTGCCATCTGCAAAACATACAAGCACTATCTTGTTGAATCTTATACAATTTACATCATTTTATATATAGTTTTTATATTTTATATAACACAATTGTTGAGCACAAGTCAACAAGTTTTCTTTTACTGAAGCTCACATCATCTCTAGAAGAAGCTTTGATATTAACCTCATAAAATGACTCCAGGTTTTTCGTGCATTTTATTGTGAATTTTTTTCGTGCATTAATTATGGTTTTCCTGGGGACTTTAAATGAAGGCAAATTGTGTGTTTTTGTGTAAATTCTACAGGAACAAAAATGCAAAAGCATATATGGTTCTTTTCAGAAATTGTAACAACTGTATTAAACTGTTTGGGCTGGATTTGGCTGTTTTCGCCAAATACATTATGTGTAAATATATATATATATATATATATATATATATATATATATATATATATATATATATATATATATATGATAAGCTTCATAAGTACAGTAGGCAGCGATTTATTTATTTTTTCAATTGCACGATTGCTTATAATGTCTACTGAAAATATATATTTTTTATATTGTCTACATTTTCCACACCACAATAATTTTTTTAACCAATTGTGAGCTAAACTATATCCTACCTTTCAAATAAACTCTTGATGATTGGGAGGAAACGCGTTCAGTTTACAAAAAGCATGTTTAGAAAGAGTCGCTTTTGGCGGGGTTTACAGCAAATACCGCCATCTACCTGTCTGGGTATGAATAGTTGCTTTTTGTTGTTATTGACATGAAAATATCACTGACATTTTATAATTTAATTGTGTAAACTGTTAATATAAGTAAAATTAATACAAATGTATTTACCATTTTTTAAAGCATCTAGAAATCGTTTGTTCTTTTAATTTTAAAAGCGGAAGTGATGCGAGGGACGTGTAACACATTAACATTCCGACTAGGAACATTAGTCAAAACAAAAGTTGTGTCTCAAATGGCATTCTAAGTTCTTTAGAAATGTATTATATCTACCGAATTAGAAAAATAGTAGAAAAAAATATATATATTCTATCCTAGTTTGTACATTAGAGGTTAGTTTAGTTCAAACGCGTCAATCACTGATATACACCCGTGACGTCCACGCCGGAGTGAGTTAAATGCTGCTACCTGATTAGAACCAGTGTTTGCACCAGTGTGTTTCATTTTGATGTAAAGTTTATTAACGCTTACCATATAGTTCTCACCGTCATCTATAACATCTGACAAGGTACATAGCAGGATAGGTTAGTCCAAAACAAACTGATCAACACCTTGTTCAGTAAATAGAGGCTGAACAGTAATATACTTTCTACAGTCGAGCTCAGTATTACCAGTGCAAATTAATGGCTATATTTGTAATCAGATGTTTTGGGGTTTTTTTTTTTACATTGATTTTCTATTATAACTAAAACTGATGGCACGTCATTCACCTCTGCTCTTAATTTACCCTGTAGGAACCAGTGACAGATGGATTACATCACGGCTCTGAAGGTGCCACGGCGTTATGCACAGCTCTACAAGCAAGTGACGTCATCTACTAATAGTTTTAACATAGTTACCACTAATGTTTATACATATCAAAAATTATTGTTAACTTCTTATTAATATTTGTATAGAAAGCATCTGTTAGAGCTGGGTGCTCTGGACCTGCAGTACTGTGTACAGAAACACTCAGATGGAACCGTGACTCTCCCAGTCTCGCCGAATGCTCTGTCTCTCCTGGATTCTGTCTCACTGCACAGCTGTGCAACTCAGGACAGCTCCTTTGACATAGTTCATATACAGGTTGCCATATCACATGACCACACAAATTATTTTGTTTGATACAGGATTCCTGTTGCTCAGAAGTCCTGGGACTTCTTTGTCATATTTATTTATTATAATTTTTTTTAATGCACCAAATATTTTTACTTGCTGAAAGGTTTGTAGGCAGACAAGTTTAACACGTGGACTCTGACAAATAAATCATGCAGTTGTTATAGATGCAGTATGCAGTATGCAGTTTAGTTTTGTCTTGCTGAAATATGAAAGGCCTTACCTAAAAAAAATAAATAAATAAAAAAAAACACATAATCTGTATGGAAACGTGTTACTCTAAAAGCTGTATATTACTTTCAGCATTGATGGTGCCTTCCCAGACGTGAAAGCTGCCCATTCCATAGGCAATAATATAACCCATACCATCAGAGATGTGGGCTCTTAAACAGAGCACAGATAAGCTGGATGGTCCCGCTCCTCTTTAGTCTGGAGGACACAGTATCCATGATTTCCAAAAGGAACTTCAGTTTTTGATTTGTCTGACCACACAACCGTTTTCCACTTTTCCTCAGTCTATTTTAAATGAGCAGCATTTCTGGATCACATTTATTGCTTCTTCTTTGCATTATACTTTAATCTGAATTTGTGATGAATGATTTTAAGGTTGTCAGTGTAAATTAAGAATTTTCTTTTGTCTTTTTTGTTTAATTTTGTCTGGTTAGGCTTCTCAGGTTTCAAGAAAAAGCAAAGTGAAGCCTCATCGAGAAAGAATGATTGAGGTTGTTCAGGATCTGGTGGCTACTAAAGGAGAGAAATGGAGTAAGGAACTTGAGGCGGATATGCCCAATGGATGGCAGCGGCATGGTGATCTGCTTCTCTTTGGTGATGGATGCTTTTCACAAGCAATCTGGAGAAAATTTGGTAAAACAGTTTTTCCTTTGGGTTCCAGAGTCTCATAACTTTTTTGTTGTTGTTGTAGTTGTTATTCTACATTATGACACTATTGTCCCATTTTGAGGCTTCTAACAAATAAAAATTAAAAACAAATTTTGGAGACAAGGTGAGGGAGGCGAGATTGAGATGGTTTGGACATGTGCAGAGGAGGGACATGGGGTATATCGGTAGGAGAATGGAGGTTTATGGATGTGGTGAGGGAAGACATGCAGGTAGTTGGGTTGAAAGAGGCAGATGTAGAGGACAGGGGGTATGGAGACAGATGATCCACTGTGGCGACCCCTAATGGGAGAAGCCGAAAGAAGAAGAAGAAACAAATTAAAAAATATATATATTTTACCCTCACTTTTTGCAAAAATGCGTCATATTTATTGAATTGCAAAAGAATGTCCTGTGCGCAGCCATCTTCAAATCACTCTACATGTTTTTCCGATATAATTTAGATCTAGGCTCTGACTGGATCATTCCAAATCTTCTAAGCCCTTTACTTTGTTATCTTAGACTTGTGTATTGGTTCATTATTGTGCTGGAATGTGACATATTTTTCAGTCTACTGATTTTGTGCCAAAAAAATATATGTTTTTAGTGATATCCACAATATTCAATAATCTTGATTTGAGCCCCAGTCCCAGCTGAAGAGAACCAACACCAAGCTTCACCATGGCTATGGTATTCTTTGGGAAATGAGCTCACTTGTTTTTATATAATTTCATATAATTATATATAATAATAGTTTCATATAATTGGCCACCCTACCCATAGACATATAAATAATGCAAGAAATTAATTAATAAGATGTTCCTCCTCATTTATTGTTGCTGTAGGTCTGTCGGCAGCTTTTTTTTCCTCAAAGTTTTAGGGATATCCTGTTCTTGTAATAATATTTCTGTTGCCATGCACGCTTGTTTATACTTCATACAATTTATAGATGGTTCTCAATGGTATCCATTTTCATTCATGTTTAGTAACACTTGTCTTGGCTATTTTGTTTTAGCACAACCTTCTTTGATGCCTTTCAATTGCTTTATTTCATGGCCACAATGTCATTACCCAGTCAATGTCGTGATGGGAAATATGAATATTATATACTATGTATATCACTCTATGAGTACCTCGGGTCAACTGTGCAAAGTAATAGAGAGTGTGTTAGAGAAGTGAAGAAAAGGCAAGGCAGGGTGGAGTGGGTGGAGAAGAGTGGCAGCAGTGATTTGTGATAAAAGGGTATCTGTAAGAGTGAAAGGGAAAGTTTATAGGACTGTGGTGAGGCCTGCGATGTTGTATGGTTTAGAAAAAGTGGCATTGAGTAAAAGACAGGAGGTGGAGCTGGAGGTAGCCGAGCTGAAGATGTTGAGGTTTTCGTTGGGAGTGACGAGGATGGACAGGATTAGAAATGAGTTTATTAGAGGGACAGAGCATTTCGGAGACAAGGTGAGGGAGGCGAGATTGAGATGGTTTGGACATGTGCAGAGGAGGAACATGGAGTATATCGGTAGGAGAATGCTGAGGATGGAGCCACCAGGAAGAAGGAAAAGAGAAAGACCACAGAGGATGTTTATGGATGTGGTGAGGGAAGACATGCAGGTAGTTGGGTTGGTATGGAGACAGATGATACGCTGTGGCGATCCCTAATGGGAGCAGCCGAAAGAAGAAGAAAATGTATATCACTCTATTATATATATTGCGTTACAACATAAGGCATTTTAATTGTGCACATTAGACAGCACAGACAATGTAGTTAAGCATTTGTCTTGCTAGTGTTAAACAGCATTTTTTACATTACTACTTTATTCAGTCCTGGGAAATATATTGCTGTCATTAAATTTTTACACAAATGCAGTTGCTATTGCTAAAACCAAGTAATTCCTGTTATAAATAGGTTATTTTCACTCTTCTACAACCCCAATTCCAAAAACGAAAATGCTGTGAAAATTGTAAATAAAAACAGAATGCAATGATTTGCAAATATCATAAACCCATAAACTGAGGAAATATACCATGTTAAGAAAAAAGTAGGTAATTTTGAAATTATTGGCCACAGCACATCTTGAAAAAGTTGGGACAGGGTTATGTTTAACACTGTGTAGCTTGTCCAATACATCTGGGAAATTTTCTTATACGTCTGGGAATTGAAAAGCCTAATTGCTGGATTTCAGGGAAGGGAGTGTTGTCATATTTTTATTTCATAATGTACCACAAGTTGTCAATTGGCAAAAGGTCTGGACTGCAGGTATGCCAGTTCAGTGCCTGGACTGTTCTACTTTGAAGCCATGCTGTTGTAATAGATGTAGTATGTGGTTTAGCATTGTGTTCTTCTGACCACAGAACAGTTTTCCACTTTACCTCAGTTTATTTTAAATGAGCTTTGGTCGAGAGACAATGGCAGTGTTTGTGGATCATGTTCACATATGGCTTTTTCTTTGTATGATAGAGCTTTAAGCAAATTTGTGGACAACAAACCAAGAAGTGTTTCTGAACCCATTCAGTGATTTCCATTACAGAATGATACCTGTTTTTAATGCAGTGCTGCCTGAATGTGTATCCAATATTGATTTGATAGATACTTAGAACACTAATTCACCCCCAGATCACTTTTATCAATTCCAGAGGGAAATGTTGTTGTTTTTCTTGTCCCTTGTGCACGGAGATTTCTCCCAATTTCTCCCAAGAGTCTTTTGATGATATAATGTACTGTAGATGATGAGATATTCAAAGTATTTTTAATTTTATGTTGAGGAACTATATTCTCAAATTGTTCCACGATTTGTAGACCCAATTTGTAGGCGAACCTCTGCCCATGTTTACTTCTGAGAGAACTACTCTCTAAGAAACTCTTTTTATACCCAATCATGTTACTAACCTGTTGCAATTTAACATATTTAGTTGCAAATTTTTCACTCCAGCTGTATATTTTCCCAGCATTTTGTTGCCTCATCCCAGAGATGTTGTCATCGTCCTTCCGTCAAGGGGGAAATTGGACATGCATGTAATCAGTGCAGCAAAGAATGCAATACAATACAATAAAATAGTAGTTTTTGTATCTTGTAGTTGTACAGTAAAATCGCATTGTTTTTCATACTCATAAAATGTGCGGGGGAGTGGTGGCTCCAGTGGTTAAGGCGCTGGATTACTGATCGGAAGGTCGGGGGTTCAAGCCCCGGTATTGCCAAGCTGCCACTCTTGGGCCCTTGAGCAAGGCCCTTAACCCTCTGTGTGCTCCAGGGGCGCCTTATCATGGCCGACCCTGCGCTCTGACCCCAGCTTCCAAAGCAAGCTGGGATATGCGAAGAACAACATTTCACTGTGCTGTAATGTATATGTGACAAATAAAGGCTATTCTATTCTGGCTATTCCATTAAAATAAAAAGAAGGTAATACAATGTCAAACTCAATAAATATTGTAAATGGAAATTAAGAAGGAAGTGTTAAAATTGCACCTAGCCCACGGATGTCAATTTAATTAAACATTGTAAACACATAAAAGGAGAGCATGTACTGTGTTTGTCTTCTGCTTTGCCCTGTGACCATTTACTCAGTTGTTCAAAGCTCTACTCCAGTGATGCTTTGACTGCTCTTTGTTTTCTGCTCAAATCTTTGTTCTGTCTATCTCAGATTATTATAGATTTGTAGAGTGAGAAAATCAAAATTTCTGACATTTCATAAAACTCAGAGTCAGGCTGCTTATGGAGTTTGGTAGAAACCGATCTGAGCACCAGAATCTACAAAATATACACAGTATTTATAATGAATTGTTCATGGCCTGAATTTTTTTTGTAATTCCTCCAGGGGCCGAGTTGTGGTTTGCTGTTGCCCAAGTACTCGGAGTGAAGCGTCTAGCACAAATAAAACAGATTTCCCAGGATGGATGGCGAACACCAGTGGTAACAATGCTATTAGGAGAAAACAGCTATGTAACTCATATTGATAACCACATCAGGTAAAAATGAATTTATTTTTATAACAACCTGCTAGCATCATCTGAAGTGTGAATAATCAGACACTTGAATTTCCAGATATGAATTTGATGTCACCAAGTGTATGTTCTCCTTCGGAAACATCACAGAGAAACTGCGAATATCCTCCTTTGACTGCACCGGTGAGACTGTGGTTGACCTGTATGCAGGTACGTGCTATATGCTTGTTTGCCACTGTCATTCAATCAGAGAAACACTTTTATTGTGATTTTAAACACAGATTTTGACAATGGACTTTTGACCATTGTCAGGAATTGGCTACTTCACCCTTCCATATCTGGTCCATGCTGGTGCCGCCCATGTACACGCATGTGAATGGAACCCAGATGCAGTTTCAGCACTGCAAAGAAACCTACACATTAATAAAGTAGCACACCGTTGCACTGTGCATCAAGCAGACAACAAACAAGTGAGAATGAACTTTCCACATTTGCTTACAAATGTCATTTTATGTTTGGCTTGTGTACAGTATAGTTACCCTTACTGACAGCATCTTTACAGAAAATATTCCTTTCGCTTGTTGTTATTATTTTGTAATATCGAACAGGAAAGACAAATTGCACTGCATTCCTCTGGAGTGCCAATATCTTTGGAGTGCCATTTCCAATCCATAGACATGTACCAGATTGATAAAAAAATTTTTTACCCCAACATTTTGTTGAATTCTGAATCCTGATTAGTTAGAAGGTGTGGACAATAGTGCCGGGTTTCCAGACAAATCATTGGTTCGGGTTAATTAATTTTTGTTCATTAATTTGTATGGTAACTTTTCAGGGATTTGTTTGGCTAGTACTGTACAAAGAATAAAAAAATTGTTTAAAAGCATGCTGTTATTTTACGAAGAAATGCAATAAATCTATGATCTGCTAAAGGAGTGGTTAGGAGACGTTTCAAGTATCAGTGCTTTGTATCAGTCAGTTTACTGACATGGACAGAGTACTGTTGTTCTTTTGTCGGTTTCCCTGTAACTCCCATGACCAGCTTTGTTTTCCATTTATTTAAGAAAAAAGGAAGCTGATGAATTTACAGCTGCTTTAACATACAGTACTGTGCAAATGTTTTATACAGGAAGAATTGCTGTAAAGTAAGAATGCTTTTAAAAAGATATTTAAATTGTTTATCAATTTACCAAATGCAAAGTAAGTGAACAGAAGAAAAATATAAATCAAATTAAATGGTATGACATTTTGACATTTGTGGCATTTAGCAGACGCCCTTGTCCAGAGTGACGTACAAAAGTGCTTTGAGTCTTTATCAAATCTACACTGGTATGCTAGACTACAAACTTAAGATATTTTATAAACAATAAGCAAACCTGGAAAGTGTTAGTGTTAGAAAGTGTTTCAGGAAGCAGTAGGTCTTTACCCATCACTTTAAGATAGCCAGGGACTGTTTGGACATCTAGGGTAAGTTCATTCCACCATCTTGGTACTTGATACTTACCTCTTACCCTGAGAGAAGGTGGTACCAGACTTTTTAAAGGATCAGAGTCAGATGTATGATTAACCAGTTATACCAAGCAGGTTCTAATTATCATCAATTTTATATGTAGGTTGAAACACAACAACAAGCACAGCAATGAGACACACTGTAGTTATACTGCATAAGCAAGGTCTCTCCAAGGCCAATATTCTAAAGCAGACTGAAGTTTCAAGATGTGCTGTCCTAGCTACTTTAACGAAGCGCAAAGAAACGTGCCATTTTAAGGACTGAAGACACTGTTTGGAGGAGTCTGGACAAAAGGGGTGAAATTGCGGCCTAAAAGCCATACTACTGACATGAAAACAAGGCTAAGAGACTCAACTATGCAGAAAAACATAGGGACAGGAAAATGGCAGCAGGTACTCTGGACTAATGAGTCAAAATTGGAAGTATTTAACTGCAGCAGGAAGCAGTGTGTTCACTGAAGGGATGGAGAGTGAGTGATACGATAATAAGTGTCTGCAGGCGACAGTAAATCACAATGGGAGGTCCTTGTAAGTTTGGGGCTGCCTTTCTGTTGGAGATTTGGTCCAGATTAATGGTTCCCTTAATGCATAGAAATACAGGCAGATACTTATCCATCATGCAATACCACCAGGGAGGCGTCTGATTGGCCCCAAATTTATTCTGCAGCAGGACAATGACCCCAAACATACACCCAAGGTGATTAAAAATTATTTTCAGCATAGAGAAGAACAAGGAGTCCTATAGCCCAATACTTTTGACCCTCACAGAGTCTTGATTTAAGCACAATCGAGTCTGTCTGGGATAAATTGTAAAGACAGAACGCAGCCTATATTCACAGAAGATCTGTGCTATTCCGCCAAAATGTTTGGAACAACCTACCTGCCAATTTCCTTCAAAAACTGCGTGCAAGTGTACCTACAAAAATTGATGCTGTTGGGGCAAAGGATGGTCACCTTTAATATTGATTTGATTTGGATTTATTTTCTGTTCATTTACTTTCCATTTTGTTAATTGCTAAAAATATGTGAACATTTCTAATTTTGAAAGCATGCTTACTTTACAGGATTTTTACAGCAAGACCTTTGCACAGTACTGTAAATGATTGCAAAAAAGACACTGTTTCAATGGCATTACCAAACATTAAACATAGTTAATAAACTGACAAATAAATGTGGTTATTAAATAAATAAAAATTAACTCTTTGGCAAATTTGTTTGAAACAAACAAAACACTTTTCTTTCACTTATCATTTATTTTCAATAACTGCTAAACGGGGTCAGGGTCACTAAACCAGTTCTGGTTCCTATAATCAAGACGCAGAAATGCAATGTAGATTGGACACCATTCCATCACAGGGCCCCCATTCACACACACATTCACACATTTATTCACACCTATTGGAAAAAGAGCATAGCTACTCAAGTTAAAACATAAACTCCACATAGACAATAAACCGAGTTTTGGTTTTAAACATGAGCTCTTGGGGTGGCAAGTGGCTGCAATAGGTACTTATTTTTAATTACTAGTACTGGTTGGCTAGATATGTGGGCCAGTATTAGCCACAAATTACACCAAATTACTTTTTCCAACAAAGTTGATGACATGATGGATTAAAGCAGGGGTGTCTAGTACCAAAGCTAGATGCTGCCTGCAGGCAGATATTAAATATGGGTCACACTGTATAATCTACATGCTGGCCAACACATTGCAATTTTTCTTTTAAAATTCATGAGTACACTTTTTTCCTCTGAAAAAGGAACTTTAATTTGCTAAATGATATTCATGGCTATAGACTTAACAGTGAGAAAGGGTACTTTAAAAAAAAGCTAGACAAACCCTTTATGAATTCCTGAGAATCCTTTAATAAAATAGACTTTTACACATAATTATTGTCGTCGTTATGCAGAGTTTGACCATTTGCCACTTACATAAATAATTCGCAAAATATTGTTTGTCTTAAAGCATCTTGGCATTGTTAAATAGCAGGTTAATAAATGCAGACTTGCCAACTATTGAATCATACGGAGCTAAATTAAACTTAGTCTAATAATTTATACCATTAATGTAGAGGTTAATGTTGCAAGTCCTCAGGCACAAAAGGCCAATGCCAGACATTGCAGAATTACATCATGTTCACTATTCAAAATAAATGCATTATTCAACATAGACATGATTTAAATTAAATTCTTTCTGCACACTCTCCCTAGCTCTCCCTGTATAACCTAGCAGACCGAGTGAATCTAGGCCTGATACCAAGCTCTGAAGAGGGCTGGCCAGTGGCTTGTCGTCTTCTGCGGAGGGACACTGGCGGAATACTGCATATCCACAACAATGTCACCACACCTATCCAGCATCAGAGACTTCAGTCATCCTCCAGTTTGTCGAATGAGGGAAAGGGATCTATGAGTGGAACTCAAAACATTTCTCGAGATAAAGAAGTGTGGAACAACTGGGCTGAAAACACAGCAAGCAGCATCCTCACACTTCTGAAAGACATCACCAGGGCTGAGTGGAGGACCAGCATTAAGCATATAGAGCATGTGAAGTCTTATGCGCCGCACATAAATCACATAGTATTGGATCTGGAGTGTAAACCGGTCAAATAAGTTGACTTTTTTTGTATGTGTAACTTTTTTTGTTTGTTTTTAATGAAACAGAATAAAAAAATCAGACTTTGCTTGGAGCCATGTATGACATAATGAAATTTAGTCACTAATAATAGTAAACAAATCATTCCCATGGCTGTTTGCCCTGTAGCATTCATTTGAATTTTCCAGTGAGCAGCGAAATAACAAGCTATTGTGTGCGTGTATGGGTGCATGTGTGTTTTATTGTTCTAGCATTCCTGCACCAAACTTTCACATACAGCTGCTGTTGTAATTAATTGTAATTTGGTTGTCATCTCAAAATATAGCATACCCAGACTGTGAGAGGAAACTGGAGAACCTTGAGAAAACCCATGAGATAAAGAGAGAAACTACACAAGGACAGTAAACTAAGTTCAGGGTTCAACCAGGAGCCCTTCAGATGACTACACTACCCACCTTAACCAGCCCTTGGCTTTTCTATATAGTGTAGTAGTCAAGAGCCTTTGAGAAGACCGTGTAGTGACAAATAACAAACAGTGTGGATATATAGTGTGTTTCAAATGTATATTAGTCATGTGTTTGACTGTTTATTCACTGAATCAGATGTGTAACCAAAGCTCATCTGAGAGCATCTATAGCACACGGATGTGTTTATGTGGCAGAGACGCCCAGCCTAGCTACACCTACACCTGTCGATTGTGTGTGTGAGTAAGAGAGAGAGAGCGATAAAGTGAGAAGTGTGTGTGTGTGTGTGTGTGTGTGTGTGTGTGTTGGGAAGTTTTCCCATCTTCCGGCATTGCACAGGCTCTCTTTTTAAACCGGAGCTGAGAATCGAGTTGGTAAGGAAGCGGCAGCGCGTTACAACTTCAGCAAACGCCGGTAAGTTGAAATACTGTTAAAAGGCATAAAGTACATTTTTAAACGCAGAATTTCACGTGTTATCGGCTTCGTTTAAAATAAAATGGATTATTATTTACCGACAGTGTGAGTACACCTGTCTAGTGTCCACTGTAGTTTGTATTTGTGTAACACTTTTCCTCAAACTTCTTATGATACTGCCAGGAAAAGAATCGGAATATTAGTGTATATATGCATAAGTGTAATAGGATTAAACGAACATGGCGGTGTTTTAGGATGTCCGTGTAAATGACAAATGTATTTGCATATTGTATGTATGTATTTTGGGCTTTCTTTATGTGTAGCATCCTGGTGTCAGGAAGACTCCAGTGAGTTGACCTTGAGACAGCTGTTTTTGTTGGTTGTAAATTATAAAAAATGAATTACTAAACGTTTTTTGCTTCATCACTACTGAAGCTTTGGGAATGTCGAGCTTTCCTGGTGGACTGTTTACTTCTCAGCCTTTCTCACCTTTCCCCAAGTGTTTAAACAACGAGGAAACCTTGGCATTAACAGTGTTATAGGATACGTGGTCGTGCACCCAAACCAGTTTCTATTCATTCTTTAAACTGCTTGTGCCTTATTTTGTGTTGTTTCCTCACACATTGGTTACTGAATCCCGAAACAGAGGATATGATTGGCGCTGCTCAGTGATTATTAACCACACAAAGCGACATTATTAAATAAATGTTAACCAGAGAACTCCACCCGTCCAAGTTGTGTCTTTACAGGGTGGGAACGCAGGGATGTTTGCTTTTCCTTTTCCATCTGCACTGCCTAGAAGTTTCCCTGCTGCAGCCTTGTTTCATGCTACACTTAAGATATGCATAAACAGGGTTTCTCAGAACCAGTGGAATTCTGAGCTGGTTCTCACAACCCCATAGACCTGCCTGTGTGCCCGAGTCATACTGCCTCAAACATGTGACATAGTGACTTTTGACATTTACCACTAAAATATTTCAAATGTCCGGTGAGTTTGAGATCCAAATGTAAGCTCACAACCAAAGCATAAATGCATGCAATCCTTTTTCAAAAAGAAACTCTTTTAAAAAAAGTACTCGGGGGAAAAAAAAAAAAAAAAAAAACAAGAAACACACCCTATGCATGTCCGTTCTGCCCCGTGTCCAAGTATCTGCCCTTTTTCCAAACAGCACGGGCCACTACTATTTGTATAATCGCATAGCTGCGCATGCGCACACAGTCCCGTTGCAAGCGTAAAGTGGCGCATGTCATTTCTGTTGACATTAGCGATGTTTGTTGACTTTGGGCTTCAGTATCGGTGATTATCCAGAAAACATCAAACAAGAGGCAGAAACAAATTCTACTATATTCAATGCATACGTTTTTTTTTTAACCCTTTAAACTTTGAATCAGTTGTTAAACAAAAAAAATGTATTTGTTTAATTGAAATTAACATACTTTTTTATGTCCTAATTTAAATCTGTTTAGAAACTTTAACAGGCTAAAGTGGTAAATCATGATCATTAATAAATGCAAAATCTATTGCCCTTTTGATTATTTAAAGCATTCAATATAATTTTAAAGCTAATTTTTATTGCATGTATTGTATTGTGTGCACCTTCTTTCCATCCATAACTTCTCATTATTCTATTGTTTGGTGATGAAAGATGTAGTAAAGATCCACTCTCTCTTACTTCGGATCTCCGCTTTCCTCTGTGGCAGAGATGCCCAAACTAGGGCCTGTGGACCAGTGTTGGCCCATGTGACCTTTGAATTAGCCTGTCATGCCATATATTAGAAAAGGAAAAATTGCTTTTGGAAAAAAATAACGTCCTCATCAGTGGTCATTGAATATCTGTTTCAGGCATTTCAGGAATGTCCTCATCAGTGGTCATTGAATATCTGTTTCAGGCATTGAACCCTATTGTACAACAGATTGGATTGTTTCTCATTGTACTACAAGTTTCACTGAACTATAACTTAGAAGAAAATAAAAGTGCATGCTTTTTATTTATTTATTTTTAAATATCATTAAATCATAAATGAGAGAGCTTTTAACTTTAATATAATGTTTGGTACAATGCAAAATTTACTTTCAGCCCACTACCAGAGGTGGACAGTAAATGTAATTTGTTACTGTACTTAAGTAGCTTTTTCGCATATCTGTACTTTACTTAAATATTTCCATTTGGAGAGACTTTTACTTTAACTTCACTCCATTTAAAAGTCAAATATCTTACGTTTTAGTCAACTACATTTTTCAAAATTAGTAGTTCCCTTTTTTTATTTATGAGTGGATAAAAACTGCCAAGCATGCAGCAAGCCACCAATCAGGGTCGAGTACTCTGTTTTCAACTTGTTTTGAATGGCGCTTGGTGGTATCTACTTAGCACAAACAGCCAGTTCAGCGTCAGTTCAACAGCAAGCAGGACATTTTGAGAGTAATAAATGATGGAAGAAACCCCTGAATCTAACTTGCCACAACACTTGTGGCCTTATTTGTGTGATTTTTTTTTTTTTTTTTTTTTTTTTTTAAGCAGTTGAAAAGAAGGTTTTGGGCTCATGATAATTTTAATAGATATTAACTAGTGTTTCACTAATTAATATCATTCTATTAATACATTGGTGTGATAAGAGTAACATCAGAGTCTTTTCACATAAACTGAGTTGATTAAGAGTCTTGTGACAAAAACTATAATAGGACATTATAGCCATAATAAGTCATAGTAATTTGGATACATTTGAAGAAAAATCCTTTGGTACTTTTTGCTCAAGTGAAAGTTTATAGGGAGCAGTTTTACTGGAGTGATATTTTACTAAGTAAATTTCTACTTTTACTCAAGAACATGGTTTGTGTACTTCGTCCACCACTGCCCACTTTCATCAGCCTAGTTAGATTTTTTTAATTGGAAAAAGTTTGGGCTCTTCTGCTTTGTCGTTTATACTATGAAAAGGGAAAAAGACAATTATTTGAAATTCAAGTTTAATATAAAGAGCTGATTTCTTTAATAGGAGTGGCAAATAAGAGGCAGAATCAAAATTATTATTTATAATAAGCTTCATGGTTATGTATTTAATATCTGTTTAATATTCTATTTCCAGGAAAGTGTAGGTTTCATATTGATGATTATTGTTTTGAATATTTTAATTTAGTACTAATTTTGAAGTAATTAGTATTTGATTTTAATCAAATACTGTTAACACAACCACTTATGTCTGTGATGTTACCAGTATTTGAAGTAACATTTTATTTTGTTCTAAATACATATAACAGACATATTTTGAAGGTAATCTGGGTCTTTTTAGAAGCAGTTAATCTTGTCGTACCTGACAAGTGATACATTTATATGATTATGAATGCCAAATGTATGTCAAATCCAGTGTTTTCTAAAACAGATGCTGCCATAAAGATGATTTTGAGATCAACAGAGATTTTGGAAATATGAATATGATTATATTTATTAAAATGTAATAAATAAATAAATGTCAGATCTGCTAGTTATCAGTATAACAAACAGAAAGTAGTCCAAATACAACCAGAGGCAAAATCTATTATAGTAACACCACAGACATGAAGTTGGGGAACTAAATTTGTTGCAATTACATCCCAGGATACCTCTTTGAGGTCGGGCAGGAACATGCAAATTTTGCTGCATATAAAATCTCTCAATTATATATATTTTAAAACCAAAACTTTTACCAGTGCACAAATTGTTTTGACTTTAAAGAATACAGTTATGCAAACATTTTATGATGTATTGGTATTTAAAGTTTATTTCAGCTGCTGCAAAGTAGAGAAATACAGCTCAAATAAAATGAATTGCAAAAAATGAATGGCCCACATTAGAAACACAGATCAGTATACAATGCCTGTCTGTTGTTACATCAGAATTAATAAGTAGAAAAACATCTTATGCAATTTACGTTCCTTCCTCTATTACTTACTTTCTTTTCCTTCATTCCTTCGATACTTCTTTCATTCTTACCCTTATCTTAACATTTACCAGAAAGCTTAAACAGGTTGAGATGGAACCCATGGACACTATCAACATGTCCTTCTTGACTGACTCAGAGCGGGATCTGATCTTACTGGTGCTTCAACGGGATGAAATGCTGAGACGGGTAGAGGAACAGCGGGTGAAGTGAGTGCTGAATTATCATAGTCTCCTTTTCTCCGAAATCTTAGACCCTGCACCTCTCTATGCTGTTACTAATTTAGCACATCTTTAACTGTGTGTATATGTGCAAATGTATTTACATACTTATATGGATTTGAGAATAGTACAGTAATCTCTCATCTTCCAATTAATTCTCTTCTATCATATTCAAAGCCATAAATATGTCATTTTGGTAAGGTTAGGCAAAGTTCAGATGATCCAGTCTTGATCAGATAATTCAGAATTAATTCATTGGGCAGAAAATTAATATTTTTTAGAAAGGGTACTAGCATAAACAAATGTCATATAAATAAAAGTCTAAAATGAAAAATCCTACTTCTGATCTATAGAAAACTGAAAGCAGATTTGTTGGACATCAGGAGGAAGGGAGCAAAACGCAGCAGTGGCAGCTACAGTAAGCACAGCTGTGGACGATGTCAGGAGCCCCTGGGTCGTCTATCTGCCAACTCCAACCAATGCCAAGTGTGCAAACACCAAGTGTGCCAAAACTGTCGCACTGTCCGAGCCAAAGGGTTCTGGCAGTGTAATGTATGTGCTAAAGAGGCGTGAGTATAAACACATAAGTCTCTAAGAGGCATGTTGGACTGGAGAATTAGGCTCTTGGTTTTATTGAAACAGGTTAATGGTTAATAGAAGTACTTTTTTGCGTTTCTTCCCAGAGACATAAAGAAGTCTACAGGCGACTGGTTCTATGATGAGAGGGTTAACCGTTTTTCCACAGCTCCTGGACATGACCTAGTCCGAGCCTCAATCAGGAAGCGGACACCAAGTAAGTGCAGGAAACAGATACCAGACAACGAAATGTGCTTTCACAATTCTAGAGACAGCATGGAAAAGAGAAATTATTTGTTAAACTGTAATATTTAATCTTTACAAAAGCTGTTCAGTGGTTAAAGGGAAGCATGAGAACAATACATTAAATAAAAAACAACATTGTATTTTTAATAAACTCCTGTTCTTGGAATTGGCAAGGTGCCATCCCAGCAAAGAAGCGTGAAACTACAGGAGAGGTGTTGTTGACCAGTCCAGAGTTGAACCCCACTCAAAGTTTACCAGTACCAAAGCCCCGACTGAAGGATCTTGCTCTGGAAAACAAAAGGTAAGTACCACCAGGTGAAAACAGGAAAGAGTTTTAGATTATTTATATACCGTATTTTCCGGACTATAAGCCGCTACTTTTTTCCCACGCTTTGAACTCCGCGGCTTAAACAATGAAGCGGCTAATTTATGGATTTTTCCTGGGTTTTTCCGGGTTTCACAAGCTTCAAGCCAAAAAACTGAACCCCATAACATTAGACCAATGAAATTGCAGAACGGGTTCAGGTGAACCAATGAAACTCTTTATAATAAATCGCGCTCCCACTGTGCAGCGAGCAGGGTCATACAGAGGTTTTCTACTCGGGTTCTACTCAGATCAGCATCTTTTAAAGCTGGCTCAAATTAAATCCCACAAACAGTTTGCTGAAGACAACCTGTCCAAGAATTGAATTACTGATGTCTTCAGTCCGAGCTTAATTAATAGATGCATAGGAAACAACTGCGATTGAAACAAATGCTTTTATTTATTTTTTATAAATAAAACCCTGCAGGCAGCAAAATGTAATAAAATAAATATGTAACATTTTTTATTATTTCTGTGTGGACCAGTATGGAATGATCTACAGCCCTGTACCGGTCCATGGCCCAGTGTTTGGGAACCCCTGATATAACCCTGATGTAGTCTGATGTTTAGGGCCATAATTGAAATTAATAGTTTTGCATTTAAGTGTCCATCAGTTAACGGCTGATTGAACTATAATAAATGGTGTCACTCAGTTGAGGATGCGTTCACTTTTGAGTCTGGTTCCCCCCAAGTTTTCTTCCTCTTACCATCTCACAGTTTTTCCTTGACACTGTCACCACTGGCTTGCTCATTTAAGATGAACTAATAGGGACTAATTTATGATGCTGAAATTTTACTTCGTAACCTATTTATTTCTTTGAAGCTGCTTTGGGACAATGCTTAAGTTTAAAAGTGCTTTACAAATAAAATAGAAATCTGGACCAACCAAATGAACGGTATTCGCTTAACAAGGATTTTTAATTGGCCTTCAGCTATGAAACATTATTACAACGGCTGTTTTCTGAACAAATAACCCCTCAGTTAAACGGTCATTTAGGAGACTATACTACCAAAGCAAAGCTGTCTCTCAAAAATTCGTCAGCCAGACAGGTGAGGTCAAATAAGCTTCAAAGGTCTATATGTGGTGCAAACCGACTGCAGGGCATACCTCAATTATCACCATACCTACAGTAATATATGGTGGTCACAGCATTTTCCTATGAGGAGACTTTGCATAGTCCAAACCTCTTGTTTAAACTAAATGGAGAATGAATAGGGCATGGGGATTTTACAAGATAGTCTGCTTCAGTCTAAAGTTTGGGAGCTTCACCTTTGTTCAAAATTTTTTGAACACTTGAGAAGTGAGTGGGAGCAAACAAATCTCAACAATAGTAGGAAATGACAAACCTGAAAGTCTGACCTTTAATCTTCTATTACTCGTTCGATCTCAGACAATAATGTCTTCAGTGTAAAATAACTGTTAAAATCAAGGCTTAATTTAACAGTGTTGCCTCTCCACTCAGCCCATCAAGTGAGAATCTGCACAAGAGTGACACCGACTTATCTGAAAATACCAGCCTTAGCAGTAGCCATGCTCACAATGACTCTTTCTCCAGTACTCAATCAACACAGAGGTGCAATTTTGCTTACCTACTGGACAAATAAAATACTGTGTAAATATTTCTGAGCACATAACACTGAAACTTTTCTGTATTTAGGAACGAGGTGGTGAACAATTTGAGTGAAACAGGTTCCAGTGAGTCAGGTGTGCCCCCTCCTACTAAAACCCACAGTCCTTCTGGATCCTCTGTAGCCACTGAGACTGTGAGTGGACAAACATGCCTCACTGTTTTCATTTATTTAGGTTAGTACTAACTGATCTAATGCTCCTGTTCCCACATCTCAGCGAAATGGTGTTAGAAATGGATAAATAGTGAAGGAGACATAAGTGTGACATTCTGGGGAAAAAAAAAAAAAAAAAAAAAAAAAAAAAATATATATATATATATTAATATATATAATTTTATTTTTATTTTTTTCTTACCTATTTATCTCCATAACTCCTTACATAATCTCTCTGTCAATTTTTGAAGGCATCTTTAGTTCATCAAATTCATATATCGGAGTCTTTGAATGATGACGATGATGGCCTTTTCAAGAAAAGTGTTAGAAGAGTGCACAAGATATCAGGTAATGATTTTCATTCATACCCAGATTAAAGACACATATGGATAGGGCTGCTTAGTTTCAGACCATTAAAAACTAATTTTATCACTTATATTTAGTCACAAATTTCATCTTTATTTATTCTTTGAAAAGGCAAATTGACTGAATAAGAACCTTTTTTAAAAATAAAATACAATTTTAACACACAAGGGTTTTGAGGGTTCTTTCAGGCTTTTTTTTCCCACTCTTACAACTTCAACAAAGGGATTCGAATTTTTCTTCTCTCATGACTTTACTAGCTTGTAATTGCAGTGTTAGTTCCCTTCCTCTCTGCCATTGAAAGAGATTTTCTAAGTAAACTCAAACAAATTTGGTGACATATGGTGTTTCTAAATGACAAAGCCAGCCCTTAGTAAATGCACACGTTGCTAATGCATGCCTTGTTGGTGATAGTAATGTATTATAAAAGCCTTTGTTCTCTATCTGACCAAATTCAACATTTCTCTAAATATATAGATTCTGGATAAACCCAGCCATTAGGGAGGCACAAGCCAGTGCACTCTTAGTGCCGGTCCCAAGCCCGGATAAATGGGGAGGGTTGCGTTAGGAAGGGCATCCAGCGTAAAACATGTGCCAAATCAAATATGCGGGTCACGATTAAGAATTTCATACCGGATCGGTCGAGGCCCGGGTTAACAACGACCGCCACAGGTATCGTTAGCCAACAGGGTACCGGTGGAAATTGGGCTACTGTTGGCCGAAGGAGGAGAAGGAGAGGAGGAAGAAGTCTACAGAGACGGCAGGGAAAGGAGAAGTGGAGGAGAGTGGAGGTTCGGGTTGGTACTTTAAATGTTGGTACTATGATTGGTAAAGGGAGAGAAATAGCTGATATGATGGAGAGGAGAAAGGTAGATATGTTGTGTGTTCAGGAGACCAAGTGGAAAGGGAGTAAGGCCAGAAACATTGGAGGTGGGTTCAAACTGTTCTATCATGGTGTGGATGGAAAGAGAAATGGTGTAGGGGTGATTCTGAAGGAAGAGTACAGTAAGAGTGTAGTGGAGGTGAAGAGAGTTTCTGATAGGGTGATGAACGTAAAGCTGGAAGTTGAAGGGATGATAAATGTCATCAGTGCCTATGCTCCACAAGTCGGCTGTGAGATGGAGGAGAAGGAAAGATTCTGGAGTGAATTAGATGAAGTGGTAGATGGTGTACCTAGAAATGAACGATTGGTGATTGGGGCAGACTTTAATGGACATGTAGGTGAAGGGAACAGAGGTGATGAGGAAGTGATGGGTAGGTATGGCCTTAAGGAGAGGAATGTGGAAGGGCAGATGGTGGTAGATTTTGCTAAAAGGATGGAAATGGCAGTGGTGAATACGTATTTTAAGAAGAAGGAGGATCATAGGGTGACTTATAGGAGTGGAGGAAGGTGCACACAGGTGGATTATGTTCTATGTAGGAGATGCAACCTGAAGGAGATTGGAGACTGTAAGGTGTTGGCAGGGGACAGTGTAGCTAGACAGCATCGGATGGTGGTCTGTAGGATGGTTTTGGAGGCGAAGAAGAAGAGGAGAAGAGTGAGGACTGAGAGAAGAATAAGATGGTGGAAACTGAAGGAGGAAGAGTGTGGTGTGAGGTTCAGGGAAGAGGTCAGACAGGAGCTCGGTGGTGGTGAAGAGGTGCTGAATGATTGGGAAACTACTGCAGGAGTGATAAGGGAGGTAGCTAGAAAAGTACTTGGTGTGACATCTGGGAATAGAAAGGAAGACAAGGAGACGTGGTGGTGGAATGAGGAAGTGCAGGAGAGCATAAGGGGAAAGAGGTTGGCAAAACAGAAGTGGGATCGACAGAGTGTTGAGAAAAGTAGGCAGGAGTACAAGGAGATGCGGCAGCAGGTAAAGAGGGATGTGGCGAAAGCCAAGGAAAAGGCATATGAGGAGCTGTATGAGAGGTTGAACACTAAGGAAGGGGAAAAGGATTTATACCGATTGGCCAGGCAGAGGGACCGAGCTGGGAAGGATGTGCTGCAAGTTAGAGCAATAAAGGATGGAGATGGAAATGTGTTGACTAGTGAGGAGAGTGTGTTGAGAAGGTGGAGGGAGTATTTTGAGCAGCTGATGAATGAGGAAAATGAGAGAGAGAGAAGGTTGGATGATGTGGAGATTGTGAAGCAGGAAGTGGATAGTATTAGTAAGGAGGAAGTGAGAGCAGCGATTAAGAGGATGAAGAGTGGGAAGTCGGTTGGACCAGATGACATACTGGTAGAAGCATGGAGATGTTTAGGAGAGATGGCAGTGGAGTTTTTAACCAGATTGTTTAACAAGATTCTGGAAGGTGAGAGGATGCCTGAGGAATGGAGAAGGAGTGTGCTGGTACCGATCTTTAAGCATAAGGGAGATGTGCAGACCTGCAGTAACTACAGGGGAATTAAGTTGATCAGTCACACCATGAAGTTATGGGAAAGAGTAGTGGAAGCCAGGCTGAGAGAAGAGGTGACCATCTGTGAGCAGCAGTATGGTTTCATGCCGAGGAAGAGCACCACGGACGCATTATTTGCTTTGAGAATGTTGATGGAGAAGTATAGAGAAGGACAGAAGGAATTGCATTGTGTATTTGTGGATTTAGAGAAAGCGTACGACAGGGTGCCGAGAGAGGAGTTGTGGTATTGTATGAGGCAGTCAGTTGTGTCAGAGAAGTATGTGAGGGTGGTGCAGGACATGTATGAGGACAGTGTGACAGCAGTGAAGTGTGCAGTAGGAACGACAGACTGGTTCAAGGTGAAGGTTGGACTGCATCAAGGATCGGCCCTGAGCCCTTTCCTGTTTGCAGTGGTGATGGACAGGTTGACGGACGAGGTCAGACAGGAGTCTCCATGGACTATGATGTTTGCGGATGATATTGTTATTTGTGGTGAGAGTAGTGAGCAGGTTGGGAAGAGCCTGGAGAGGTGGAGGTACGCGCTGGAGAGAAGGGGAATGAAAGTCAGTAGGAGTAAGACAGAGTACATGTGTGTGAATGAGAGGGAGGGCAGTGGAGTGGTGCGGTTGCAGGGAGAAGAGGTGGAGAAGGTGGAGGAGTTCAGGTACCTGGGGTCAACAGTGCAGTGTAATGGAGAGTGTGTTAGGGAAGTAAAGAAAAGAGTGCAGGCAGGGTGGAGTGGGTGGAGAAGAGTGACAGGAGTGATTTGTGATAGTGGAGTATCTGCAAGAATGAAAGGGAAAGTTTATAGGACTGTGGTGAGACCTGCGATGTTGTATGGTTTAGAGACAGTGGCATTGAGTAAAAGACAGGAGGCAGAGCTGGAGGTAGCAGAGCTGAAGATGTTAAGGTTTTCGTTGGGAGTGACGAGGATGGACAAGATTAGAAATGAGTTTATTAGAGGGACAGCGCATGTTGGACGTTTTGGTGACAAGGTGAGGGAGGCGAGATTGAGATGGTTTGGACATGTGCAGAGGAGGGACATGAGTTATATTGGTAGGAGAATGCTGAGGATGGAGCCGCCAGGCAGGAGGAAAAGAGGAAGACTAAGGAGGAGGTTTATGGATGTGGTGAGGGAAGACATGCAGGTAGTTGGTGTGAAAGAGGCAGATGTAGAGGACAGGGTGGTATGGAGACGGATGACCCGCTGTGGCGACCCCTAATGGGAGCAGCCGAAAGAAGAAGAAGATATAGATTCTGGATAAAAAAAAAATACATAAATCGATATATGAATAAAATGATAAATTAGGATTAAATTAGGCATCAAATCTTCTACAACTTGCCTTGGGTAAATAATGCAATTTTTCATAAGGCCTGTGATTATAGAATTCACGATGAATTTGTCGTGATATGTGCATTCTGGTTTTGACCACACAGTTCAGAACAGTATCTGTTTTAGCTTATTTCTAATAAGTAAAGGGCTGAAAATATGGAACAACTGCTTTGTTTACTTAGATTTTAAGCCAGCTTCTGTAATGGATGTACGCTATAATGAGACTGAGAACACTGCAGCCTCCATGGGAGACAGAAGCAAGTCAGTTCCCGGTCTAAACATAGTAAGTTTTCTATTCTGACTGACCTACATTGCAGTCTGTCTCATGGGATATCTCAAAAATATTGCTTTGGAAAACATGCAGTATTTCAGGTGGCATATTCCTGCAGGATGAAGAGGAGGAGGAAGAGGATATTGATAACTTGGTCAGCATTCACAGAAGGACTGTGGGTGACGGCACCACCAGTCTGCGTGCCTCCAATGTAAAACACTATATTAATACCCACTTAAACCAGTTTATTTATATAAACTACAACTTCTGAAAGAATGTAATTTTTTTGTTTGTTTTTTTTTGTTTTGTTGTTTTTTTCATTTTTGCAGAGCACAATTGGCAGTATGATGAGCGTGTACAGTGAGGCAGGGGATTACGATATTGTGGACGTCAGTGGGGATATTGTCTTCTCCCTCCATTATGATGAGAGCAAGCAGAGCTTTTCCATTCTGGTTAAAGAGTGCAGAGGGTTGGCTTATGCTGACTCTGTCAAAAAGAAGTGTAACCCGTAGGTGTTTATTTTTTACTGATAAATATGATTGTTGAATATTTTTTAATATAGACATTTCTTTGTAGCAAATTCATACGTATTTGATTCTATTAAACAAAAAATTGGGTATACAGTGATTCCCCCATTTTTCGCGGTGGTTACGTTCCAGAACCGCCCACGATAAACGGACGCCACCCCAAAAATGCTTTTTTTTTTTTAATATTGTTTAAGCCATAAATCCTCCTCCCACACACTATAAACACACACAGAAAACATTTGCAAAAATATAGCAAGATACATTTGTGGAAATACAGAAGTGTATCACATTTATAGTGAGTATATGTACTGTACAGTATACAGTTCTGTAGTAGCGTAGCTTATGCAGTTTCTCTGTTTGTTTATTGATTGACGTGTCCTATGACGTCAAAAAAGTGTTAAAAAAAAGTTAAAACACGTCAAAGCATTTTTTACTTCATTTTGTAATTAATAATTATATTTTTATTAATACATTTCATTATTTCAACATAAAACTTCATAAAAACAGTTCCCTATAAGTTCTTTGATCTATCGTGCTATCCGCGAGAGGCCGGGAAAATCAGCTAAACAAATGAGTTATGGGGCAATGCAATTCCACGATAAACCGGGGGGGCACGAGATTCGAACCGTGGTAAAACGCGTTAAAACACTCTACTAATAGGTGTAATAATTGTGTATAGTTGTGCAGAAATGTATTTATTTATTTATTTATTTTTTAGGGGGGGTTAAAATTCAAATTTGGAAAAATATTTGATGCCTACATTCCAGAATTAAGTATTTTTGTACAGTGGTTTTGTGTGTGTGTGTGTGTGTGTGTGTGTGTGTGTGTGTGTGTGTGTGT
>JAAIIK010000039.1:4833036-4856167 GCA_014706435.1 Silurus glanis
TGTGTGTGTGTGTGTGTGTGTGTGTGTGTGTGTGTGTGTGTGTGTGTATGTATAAATGTTTCTATAAGATAGTTTGTATTTTAACAAGTTGGCTATAATATGAGCCCTAAACCAAAACTTTTGTTGTCTGTTTAATTTTGGACTGGTTAAAATTGTACTGGTTGATAATAGGTTTTAAAAACATTTGTCTTCTCAAAGCTAACATTAAAAGCAAACATTATCAGGGTCAACTAATAAATCAGCCCAGCTTTTTAAAACAAGGTATATATCAATGTGGATAGTCTGTAGGTAGATCTTTTTACAATATTGTTAAAATAATTTTAAAAAGATTATTGAGAAAAAGAACAGATGTGCATGTTGGAAAATGCTGTCCTGTAAACCACACAGTGATGCTTTCTATTTTTTTTATTTATTCTTTTTTGTAGATATGTCAAATGTTACCTCCTACCAGACAAATCTCGTCAGAGCAAGAAGAAAACAGCTATCAAGCGCA
The DNA here is from genome assembly GCA_014706435.1 of Silurus glanis. NCBI lineage: Eukaryota > Metazoa > Chordata > Actinopteri > Siluriformes > Siluridae > Silurus > Silurus glanis. The sequence continues at coordinate 4,833,530 of JAAIIK010000039.1, forward strand.
ACACCATCAGCCCTAGCTACAATGAGACATTAAAAGTACTGATTTATTTATGATTGCAATATAGCATTTATATAGTAGTAATATATAACAGATAATATAGCATTTGACAGGTTTTAAGAAAATCTGTTCCATTACTTATCTTTGAAAATATGGTATTTGCTATATTATTTGTCCAGGTACTTCAATCCAATGTCAGTGCCTTTCAAAAATAAAGACTGATTTTTATAATTGCCTAATAAATGCTTTTTTAAATCTAAACGAGTTATACCATTTAGGGTGATTAAATGTCATTTTCATGATGCTACACAATGTCACGCTAAAATCAACACATTCTTTTTTTTCATTTATTCTTCTTTTATCTATCTTTAGCATTTTTTTGTGTTATGAGTTCATTTGATTTATTTACCTCTCTTTTTTGCCCTCTTTTTAATAGTACTCCATCAGTCGCTCCCAGCTGATGTCTCGTACCATCCAGCTATCAGTGTGGCATTATGACCGTTTTGGGCGCAATGCTTTCCTCGGGGAGGTGGAGATACCACTGGACTGCCAGGATATTGACTCAGGCCAAGAGGAGTGTGTGGCACTTAAAGGAAAGGTAGTGGAACAGATGTTCAACGGTTTGATCCAGTGCAGTTCACTCGTTATTTTATGAAAAGTATTGTATTTACATTCTAGATGTGATTTAACTTACAGTTTTTAAATGTTTCAAATGTTAGTTTATTTCTGTATGCAGATGGCTAACTCGTTGATACCAGCAGCTTTTTCCCAGTACAAAGGAGAACTAGTGATTACTCTAAAGTATGTCACAGAGACAAAGGCAGCTGGAGAAAAGCCCAAAGGTGATGGAACAGTTCTTCAGTTCTTTTAGTCAGAGGTGGCAGTAGTACACCTTGAAGAATTCCTTACTCAAGCAAAATTGCACTGTTTTAAATACAAAATGTTCGATAGGAACAAAAATCCAACTTAAGCTTGTTAGTCATTACTTTTCCACCTTTGTGTGCTATAAAGTAAAACAGTGCTGAGAACACTGAGCTCTTCAAGGTAAGTATGTGGGACTTTGCACAGCAAACATCTCAGATTTTGCATGATAATTCAGTAAAAAAATACCTTTCATCTGTCATAATACAACTATAAATATATTAGAACACATACCTCTTTTGTATTTAAGGAATAGTTTTGAAAATTGAGAAGCTTGTGTTTTTTTTTTTCTCTCAGTTGAATTTGCACAGATTTGCATAGAAATCCAATTATACATTAAATGAAAAAGTGCTTAAACAACTGCTTAAAGCAATCGGATTATTAAAATAAATACACAGAACTGTAGTGATTACACTTCGAATGTATTACATGACGCAGCTATATACAGGTTCCTGAGATCTATATTGATGCACATTAACAATGTAATTGCACAATGTTAATTCACACCTCTGCCTTTGAAGAAACTTGTGATCTTAAGTTGCATTTATTCCTTGTCCTCAGGCAAAAAGGCCAAAGTAGAGGGTGGTGGAGAGCTGCACGTGTTAATTAAGGAGGCTAAGAATCTTTGTGCAATGAAAGCAGGGGGCACATCCGATTCCTTCGTGAAAGGGTTATTCATTTATAGTAATACTAACAAACATTTAATTACATATTCACAGAGTTGCATTTTAAAGTAGCTTGTTATTGGTTTTTTTCCCCACTTTCCTGCTTGCCACCATGGCACTGTGCAGATACCTGCTGCCGTCTACAGCCAAGTCGACCAAGAAGAAGACGCAGGTGGTAAAGAAGACGGTGAACCCACATTATGATCACACATTCATTTACAAAGATGTGTGTCTGGAGCAGCTAAAGGGCATGTGCCTGGAGCTCACAGTCTGGGACCGAGAAGCCCTGTCCAGCAATGATTTCCTGGGAGGGGTGCGTTTGAGCTCAGGGGCAGGTGTGTGTATACAACTAATGCTTTTATAAGATCCCTTTTTCATCCAGATGAAAACATTTTTCCTTATTACTGCAACTTTATGTTTTAAAAAGATCAAAAGATCGAGTGATTTTTCACGATAAATTACAGATTTGAATTTAAACCAGATTTAAACCTGGTATTTTATATTTCAGCCTAAAATATTATTGACTATAAGGCAGCTTGTGGAAAATACAATCCACCACACAATAACAACAGAAGTGTTTGAAGGTATGATGTGTGTCTGCAGTGCGACTGAAGGAGGGGAAGAAGGAGTGGGTGGCTGACTCAACCGGAGAGGAAGTGTCTTTGTGGCAGAAGATGATGCAATTCCCAGATTCATGGGCAGAGGGCAGTCTCCCCCTGCGTTCTTCCATGAGCAAGTGAAAGCAAGGACTCTGGCAATGGTCCTAGATATGTGAGGGCCGGCCACGTGGGTTGGTATTGCTTTTAGTTAATACTTCAGAGAAAACACTTCAGTTTTTAATATTATAAACTGTATAATCAGCATGAACTTAAACCAGGAGAGCACCCATTGTTTTCCATTTAGTACAGGCCAGTTTAACCAGAGAAATGAACTGGATTTGAGCTTATGGGTGCAATTCAGTGCATGCATGCTCCATTTTCTTTTTATATACAGAGATCTGCAAATTTGCAATATTGTTAATTTTTTATATGAAAAAAAGAAAATGCTGGATCAAAAATTCTGCAAAAAAAATCTGACATTCCTCTTGAATGAGTACAGTTTCATCATTCAGATTTTTGTCTAGAAAGCTGTAATTATTTACTGCTCAATGGCACAAATCTGTTACTGTAGGTCCTGACTACGAGGCATGCATATTAAAAATAATTATATACACTTCACAATAAATATTATAGTATTTTGCATACTTTCAGTTAGCTGTGATATGTATAAAATACTGGGGATTATGCAGATACATTTATTATGTCTAAAAACACAAAAAAAAAACTAATCTGTCTAATATTCCAGTATTTTGATACACAGCCACAATAAAGACATCTGTAATGTGTGTAAAAGTAACACAAACTCTAAGTAGAACCCTCACAAAGCACAGCTTCGCTCTTTAATGGCTCACTTTGGAGTTGGTGTGGAGCAAATCTTTTCTAGCTCAGTCACAATGCTCTTTGTTTAGCTGCAGCCTCTCTCGCTCCTCCTCTGTGAGAAGGTACTCATCAATGTAAGTGTAGAGTTCATCCGAGGTGGTGGGGTTAATAAAGCGCTCCCGGTCGGCACCGAGTTCATCAAGCAACACCATGTTGAAGTAGGATCGAGTGATCTGTAGAGCCTGCCTGTAATGAACCCATACACAAACATAATAGAAGCTTCATTTTAATGCCTTGATTAAAGAACTATCATAACTAGTCAAGTTATAGTGTGCCGAAGATAATAAGTGATACTACGTATGTTTTCCAGCTAACCTGAGACCATCAATGACCTCAGTGTCGAGAAATTGTTCTTTAATCCGGCCAACTTCTCGAGGGGGAAATCCTATCAGTTCAATCACTGTCACATGTCGAAGATCCAGACCACATGCAGCATTCTAAAAGATTAAACAATAAAAATTTTAATTAATTTAATAATGACATTGTAATGTAATAATGACAATGACACAATAATTCTGTTAAAGCCATCGAAGTAACAGACCTGCAGCATGTCGCTCTGAAGCTTGTAGTGCTGGTCAGATGCACTTGGAGTGGACACAATGAGGAGTCTCCTCTTCTCATAGAACTGGTCAAGCAGGGCTCCAACGGACCGGATGTCAGTTTTGATCTGCATCACTGATAAAAGCACCACTTTTAATAGGCGACTCTTTACGTTTAGTCATTCGCTCTCGATCAAATGAGGAGGCGCCTTTCGTTTGGGATAAAGATACTTTCACAGAAGATATTATATCAAGGTTACTGTATAAGTGGCATTTTCATGATGCCTCTACATTGAAATAAAAATTATCAATGTAGCAGATAAAAATGAGTTTTCCTCAGGAATCAGCAAAAATACATCTGCATTTAAAAAAAAAGTATTTTCAGCATTATAAAATGTATCCCAAAATATTACAGTATTTTTGGGAAATAAACTGTATACTAGAGGTCTGCTGTTCATTCTACTAGAATTATCTGTAAATTAAAGTTATTTCACTGTGCAAAGTACACTATATGGACAAAAGTATCGGGACACCTGAATTTCCAAGCCATATGTGGTTCTTTTCCAAACTGTTATCACAAAGCTGAAAGCACACAATTGTATAGTGTGTCTTTGGATGCAGTAGCATGAAATTTTGCCCTTCACTTAAACTAGGAGACCCAAACGTGCACAAAACATACTCCATGAAGATATGCTTTTTAGTGGTTAGAAGATCTCCTGCTATAGAGCTTTGACCTCAACCCTACTGAACACCTTTGGGATGAATTGGAATGCTGACTGCACCCCAGGCCTCCACACCTACATCAGTACCGGAATTTACTAACTTTACTACTAATTCGTGGCTCAATGAGCAGAAATGTCCACAAGCACACTCCAAAAGCTGGTAGAATATCTTGTCAGAAGAGTGGGAGGATTATAAGAGCAAATTGGGACTAAATGTGGAATGTGATACCCAAAAAAATCCCATAAAAAAAAAAAAAAAAAGCCCATACCATACTTATGACCAGGTGTCTGCACACTTTTGGCAATATAGTGTATTTTGTCCATTTCAAAATATGCAGTTTTATTTTCCTATGATGAACAAATACAAATTACAACATTATATTTTGTATATCAAATAAATGTAAGCATATGTATCAAATTTAGCAGCTCTCACTGTTTTTCATGGTAATTTAATCTCTGCTTAATCACTCACCAATGCACTCCGGGGCTTCATCTGACCAGCTGCGGTTGAACAGGCAGATTCGGGTGGAGATGCCACTCCTCTCATAACCAGCATCACAGTGATACTCGCACGAAGCTCCATAATTATTGCCATCAGATGAGCAGCTCATGTACCCATGTAACGGGGCCTTCAGCACAGGACATCTTCTGACTGGGCAACAGGAGACCAGAGGAGAAAAGATATTTTTTTAAAGCTCAAAGAGGCCTTTTGGGTGCAGATCTGTGTGTCTAGTTGTCAGTTCCCAATTTATACCTTCAACTTGCACTGTAAACTTGCAGGTGGCCATGTTCCGAGCCTGATCATAGACTTTGTAGCGTATTACATACAGCCCCTCACTAAAATCTGAACCAGATTCTGGTCCATTTCGTAAAATCCTAAGAAAAAAATCAGTTTATTCTTCAGTTTATCTTTCACCAATTTTTAATTTGGGGAGGAAACTATGCCATACATACTGCAGTGATGTGTCAGCTGTATCAGTGGCAGTGGGACGGTCCCAGGACACTGTGGCAGTAAGTTTTCCGGGTTCTGCAAACTTCACTCTGGATAAAGGACATTTCAGTTTGGGGGGGTCATAATCTGAAATAATTAAAGTTTGTTGCAACATTAACACAGTTCTGTGTTTTTTCACTTCAGAAAAGTAAAGAAAGTTTTATCTAATGTACATGTATGCCCTGTAATTCCATTAGAGTTTATAGCAATGACCAAAGGGATGATCTCTTGGACAGGTAAAATATGTAAAATTTTCTGAAGATCAATATGCAGGTCAGTTAAAAGCAAAAATAAAAAAATTATCTCACTTAAAAAAAATTATTAAAAGAAAGCATAAAAACCTGGTTATATATACCTGTACATGTGGGCTCTGTCCCGCTCCAGCTGCCACCTTCTTGGCAAATACGGTAACGATCCCTTTCAATCTGGTAGCCTTGAAAGCAGGAATAGTCACACCTGGAGTAAACCAAAAAGCTCTTGCTACAGCTGTATGTTCCGTGCTGGATGTGAGGAAGCACATGGCAACGCACCACTGAGAGGATCAGATAAAACAAAAATGTATTCTTATATTACTCCTAGTAGTAGTAGCAGTAGTAGTAATAATGTACATTCTATATATACACAGTATATTGCCTTCTCCAAACCCAATGTCACTTTACAGAGTAAACTGGCTGCTTTACAGCGCAGGCCAATAAATAAACTCAGATCATAGTATTTGAATACTCCAGGATTTACAAGGAAATGTTGAGAACAGTTTCAGCTTCTCGGGTGTCAAATTCAGAGCTGGAAGAGTAGTGCAGGAGCGGGGCAGGATGGTAATGTAAGACCTGAGTCCAACTTGATAATTTGGGGATGAACGAATCCATAAGTATATTATTCGTTGTATTAAAAAGAAATCACATTATCGTGGGGTTTTGTATTGTAATGTTGACATGAGTCGAATCTTTTATATGATTCAGGAATAACGAGTTGTCTGAGAATGATTCGTTCATTTTGTGCTCGCCGCGCATGCGCAACATCCATGGAACTGTAAACAGCCGTGATTAGTTCCCGTCTTGAGTCTCCTCCGCTTCGAGTCTGTTCCTTATGTCAGGTAACGTAACGTACAAGCAGATGCACATGCGTGTCACGCAAATAAAATCCAAACTCATAAATAAATGTGAATTTCTATCATGAAGTGTTTTTCTATAACACTGAATCTGGTAATAAAAAGTTAGTTAATGCATTGCACTTTTGCAGGAATCTGCATTACATATGTATGCTGGAGGAAATCACGGTATAATTTATTAAAATGAGAATATGATCAGAGTTTGCATCTGTCCCATGCTGGCGAAATCGGGCTGGTGAAAAAGTTCAAATTAATTAAAAAGAAAGAAATGAACATATTTGTTTGTTTTGTTGGACAAGATTCAATGATCCAAGTTAGTAAATGAATCCTATCTTGTCATGTCGAGCATATGGAGAACAGCCCGTCGTAGCCCGTGGATAGGGTTGCCAGGTTTCAGATAAATCCCAGACTACTTAGTTCGGTATCTTACTATGCTTTTTGGCAGTCTTTCATGGGGAACAGGGTAAGGCTGTGGCGCATTCTTTATTTGCAGTATACATCTGCAGGACGCTGATAGTTATGTAGAAATTGGGAACCATTCTCACTGAACTGACAACAAGGTTCATTACACAATGATATGAAGATTCCGTTTAAGCCTGAATACCTTGATGAGCTCCAAATAAAACCACTTTTCTGACATATTTCTATACAATATAAGAGATGTGATTTCATGTTCTGCAGTGGCCAAGTCAGTTGCTTCAAGAACCAGCAAGTGCTAAAGACAAATGCAATAAAGGCCTGACGGAGCATTACTAGAGATAAAACCCTGCACCTAGTAAAGTGTATGAGTTCCTGACTTCTGACTTCAAAAGATTTGCAACCCAGTATTTCAAAAATGACAAGTAAATTCAAGATTGTTAATTAATCCAATTACTTGTGTACTCTTAACATGGTGGTGGATAAAGCTCTTATTCATTGCTTATTTTTTTTTTATGCACCTGATCATTTTGCAGTTATCCATTTATTTAATCATGTGACAGCATAAAATTATGCGGGTACAGGTACAGGGACTTTGATTGTGAAATGAATATTGGTACCAGAGGAGCTGGTTTTATTTTTCAGAAACTGCTGATCTGTGATTTTCTCAAAACAGCCCCTCGAGTTTACATAATGTTGCAACAAAAAAAAAAACTAAACTGAACGAATGAATTGTATTGAAGCGAACGCTTTGTATTGTATTGCTTTGTTCATAAGACATGTCAGAGAAAATGGCCAGATGGTTTTGAGAAGTCTGGAAGGATAAAATAACACTTATAATCAATCTTTCTCGTCGTATAAGCAGAAAAGCATCTCGGCGTACACAAAACGTCAAACCTTGACTAAATGGCCTACAGCAGCAAGACATCACATTCTCTTTGCATGTTTTTGTTTTGCCATTTTTATTTTGGGACTCACAACTAAGAGTGGTCTCAAGTAATGGCCAGACTTCAAAATACACAGGAGGGTTTATTAATGATATTGTTATCGAGTATAAGAACAGGTGGTGGTATGAATGTGGTGGATTCCATGCTTACACAAAAATGGATATCTGATTACAAGGTGAGATTTATACCAAGCAAGAATTAAGTCTGTAATCACAGTAGCTAAGAAATGTGTCCTGATCTACTGAATAGAATGTAGTGTTGAGAACAGGACTTTGATGGGGCAATAGTAAGACAAGATCAGCACAAGTTTATTAGGACGCCTGGGCATGGCAGCTGCAATCTTTGGATCAGTAGGGACATATCCTGAATCAAGTGATATGGTAATGAGAGATGGGAGCAGAGTTGGCAAAAAAGAAAATTTGGGCGAGGAATAAGGGCAAGTTTAGGCAAGTGGGAAGATGCATTAGATTGAAAGATAAATCCAGACATATGGATTGGCCTCATTCCTCTGGTGTTTTAATAAGCATATCATTTTTTTGTGTTTAGGGGAGACAGTAAGTGACATATTTTGGTCTGAAAAGCATCACGGTGCTCAACTGAACAAGATATTGCACTTAAGGACATTAAAGGAGTTTGTAACAGTAAAGAGAAATTTGAGTGTGAAATCAGTTCCACTGTTACAGAGCAAATATGACAATAGAGATCAGTGGAGAGAATCAGTCTGATGTAACAGGTCCAGTCTTCAATGGAGACAGTCAAATGTCAGTAACGGCACATGAAAGACATTAGACTTCTCATGAACACTTACGATTATGTGGCTTATCTCTTGACGTTTTTATCAATTTTCAAGCTAAAGAATGGTTTGCTTATTAGGAAGAAACCTATAGGCGCCAAACTTATAGGTACTAACATATAAATTCACATTTTATAATCTCTTTATCTCTGTGAAGCTGCTTTGGTACAATGTCCATTGTTAAAAGTGCTATACAAATACAATTTTAAATCGATTTGAATTGAATTGATGAACATTATAGACATTATGACGTGTTTCACTTACTTCTGCAGTAAGCTGTTCCTGACCAGCGGCGGTTGTTCATACACTGTACAGATGTTCGGCCCAGAAGTTTATATCCCCGATTACAGGACAATGTGCACCGTGTGCCTAATGAGTTCCGGTAGTTTCCACCACGTGGGGAGGAACAGGTCATGTGTCCATTGTGTAGTTTCAGTGTTTGACACCAATTAGGATCTGCCAGAAAAAGAGCAAATACAAGTGTGTGTTCAGTTATTGATTGAATCAGGTGATCATTCATCCTAATGCTCTGTGAGTTATGTCCTATAGACCCTGGCTATCTTTCAATTTCATCGCAAAACGTATAATCTATGATATACTGTATATCCCTATATGGATTTTTTTTTATCAATATAGACCCTTTAATGTACTTGTAATATTTTATGGCAGCCAGTGTCACCTTGCCCATTAATATTTGTAAAATCTTTTTATATTTTAACGCTGCTAAAATGCTAATTACTTTCGCTAAGTTGCAATTTATTAAAAATTTGTTATTTGACATATTATTTGATATTTATATATGCAGATGTTCAAATTGAATCATGTTTTTCATTTGCTGGTAAATGTGCACACTAAGTCTCATTTAGCTTCATATTGTTATTATAGTCAAGAATGCAAAGTCTAGCAAGTGCTAATAGACCCCCTATGTATCAGGAGTTATGCTGCTCGCTTATGCTGCTCAATTATGCCCATCCTATGAACATTTTCATTGGAGGGAGAGAAGTGGATAGGACAGCTGATCCAAGGGTTACCAGGGTCACTGTTTTCATGCTAAACTGTGTTAAACTTAACAATACTCAGCAGATGGTATATGAAATTAAATTTTAACGATTTTGTCAACATATAAGTGCTGACAGGGCGTGTATGATGTACAGAACCATTTCTGCTGTAAGACAGATTTGAAGACTGAAAGATGGATCATGGGTTGGATAATTTCTTGTTTTTCTGACAAAAGCTGAGAAAAATAAGTAAAGTGTGTGTCCCTTTTTCAGTGTCTAACTTTGTGGGCTAGTCTTTGTGTGTTTTTGTAGTTGGGTTGGAAATTTTCCTAAACCTGACAACCCTGGTTAATGATCTTCAGGAACTACACCTGCTGTATCAAACACTGTTTAACTTATTGCATAAGTCAACTGTAACAGACTCTAGACTTAATATTGTTTGTATATAAATGTTAATGAATGTTTACAGCAAATTTTCTATTTGTTACTTACACTTATAGTCCAGCTCTGGGGTGTAATATGTCTCCTCATGCACCACCTCATTGCTGCCATTGGGATAAATAGTTCCTGAGCCTGTGGATAAATAGTTTTTGGCTAAATGTGATAGTGAGAACATTGTGGAAGAAAATTACAATCAACGATAAAATACGGGTTCTGTGTTTGTGTTTGAATAAAGTACACAAGTTTGTATACACACAAAGCAAAATAATTTTGTCAGCTTGGGTTTTAGTCCTTTATTAAAATTGGCCAGATTCTTAACAAAAATGAATGGTAAAAAAAATACAAATTATATCTGAAGTCCCATTAATTCCATAATAAATCCAACTCCGGCATTTCATTGTTTTATTTTTTTCCCCCTAATGTTTCAAAATGCTCCCTTGTGGCAGGGTACACATTTTTTTAAACATTTTCCTGGGCTCGCTGTCTTAACCCTTTTCACCTATTCAGTGTACTACTTTATCAAGCCCAAAACCGTACAGTTTTTCCTCCATATTCTGTATAAGCAAAATATGAAATATAATTTTTTTTTGCTCTCACACACTTTACTCTGTTGTACTATATGTTAAAGCTGTACTTTGAAGTTTAAATAATATTGTAAGTTAAAACAGTTTGGACCCATTAAATGATCCCATACAGGAAATGCGGTTTTGGCATCTAAAATTGATGTCAAAGGGGAAATTTGGAAGATTGCCTAGAGAATGGGCTTAGTTTGGACATGTGGAAGTTTAACCCTAACAGCTCTATCAAAACTCACTTTTCTGAGCATATTAACTTCTGTTATTTAAAAAGTTCAATCAGAAGAGTGACATTAATACCATTCCTAACACTGGCAATAAAACAAATTACAAATGAAACCCAAACACACTAATATTCTTCACTGAATGTTTTAAGATTGATTTATATTTTATTAGATTTATTTAAAATTTTAAAAAAAAATCTAATATAGGTGAACGTTTAGTACTTCAGCCGTGTAGTTTTGGGCAGGAATCCCAGTGCGGTTTGTTATTCTTGATAAACCTTTTATAAAAAAAAGACAGCATCTGGATTTCACATGCCTCATCTTGAAGCTTCTAAACTGTTTTTCATTTGTTTGAAATATGCATAGTATAGGTGGGTGGAAAAATAATGGGGGGAAAAAAAGCAAATAGTGCATTAGTAAGAAAGCCAATATAAGCCATTAGAACAGCTTCAGTGCAATTTGCCATTAAATCTACAAGCCTCTGGAATTGTACTCGAAAGTTGATCACCATTATTCCGAAATATATCTCCTTAATAAGTGTTTTAAAGGTGGTGTAGAGCACCAAAGTCGAAAATCTCTCAATTCTTTGTTTTGAGATTTGGTGGCATTATTTTCATTCTTTTCTAATGAGTCATTCCTCGCACCTTGTGGCCCGTCATCCAGAATGAGACTACTCCCATCTGGATAAAAAGGTTTTATTATAGGAAAGAGGTGTTCAGTCAGAATTAGCTCTATATTGATTTCCAATGATCCTGTATTCTAAGAGGAACCAAGGACTTAAAGCATGCCAGCAAAATGTTCCCCTAACCACCACCAGAACAACAGAGGTACCAATTTTTTCAACCGTATTACACTACCAATCTTTGCATCCCATATGCATATCTGTATTATATAAAAATGTATTGTGTACAGGTTTTTCCTCAAGATTCTAGCAGCTGTTGATATCCCATTCATTCATAAAGGGCCTGCTCTTTTGCACAACATTTTGTTTACATTTTTGTTCATTACAATGTTCACTTTACTCTTTTACACACCGCAGTGTGCAATATACAACAGGTTTACTAGCGGCGCTATTTTGTACTTTGTGTATTTGTCTTGCACTGTCCTGTATTGTCTTGCACTGTCTTGTGTTGTCTTTGCACTGTTTGCACACAATGCACTTTATGTGGCGAGGACACTTACTAGTCCTTAGCCCTGTGTTTTCTGTGATTGTTGTTGTATGTAGCACCAGGGTTCAGGAGGAACATTGTTTCATTTCACTGTGTACTGCATCAGCTATATATGGTTGAAATGGCAATAAAAGCTTCTTGACTTGACTTGACAGTGCACTAGCATTCACCTAGGCAGTGACTGTTTTGGAGATGCAGCTTCAGAGGCACCAGTGAGTTTTTAAACCAACTAACTTATTCCAGATTCCATTACGAAATCACTAAATGTGTAGGGATTTTGTTCAAGACATTCAATGTTGTGGATAGGTAACAGATGTTGCCTCTTATAAACAGATGCAGAAATATGAAGGTCATACAAGCACTTTTTCAGTGGTCTCAGCATGACTATATGCCAGTTTTCCATGTTCTCAAAGGGACTGGAAACATGCAGTGGTCTGATGACTGAAAGGTTCTAGCATACCAAGAGTCTGACACAGTCTGCCACACTGAGACTCAGTCAATGGCAATGGTCTATCTTAACAAAAAACCTTAGTCTAAGAATTACTATTTGTAATTATGGTAATGTAAGTTATCACAATATATATTACATTATTTTATAATATTACTCTTTATTTGCCTTTTTGTTCCCCCTCATTCTTGTGGTCTTCAATGTATTGTTTTAAAAACTATCTGGTAAATTGAACCTCTTCTGGAGGGTTAACAGGGACTGGTCACATCTGGTGTACATGTTCACACTCAGCAATTCGGTCAGATAGGAGTCACTAATTACAGGGGGCTGAGCTCTAAATAATATGGGAGGTATTGTTACATAGACCACAAAAGGACCGATGACGCTTGTATCAACATCTCACTATCAGAGATGGCATTAAGTTTCTAGCTTTCTAATTGTGATGCACAAGAAAAGCTGAATTGTATTGTTTCGTTTGCATCCTAAAAGCACTTTGCAGCATTTTCTAGTTTTGATAATGATACAGATCTTAGTTAACCTCTTTATGCATGTGGTATTTAAATCACTAAGATGCAGAGTTAAAGGCATTTCTTAGACAATGGCTCACTGAGGTGTGTATGCACAACAAAAGGATTCAGTTGTTTTCATAAAGAACTGAGAAACTGAGAAAATCAGTGCTGTTGTCCTACAATTTCTTGAGTCTAAATGAACTTTAGACCGTATTTGAAAACAGTTCATACTCGTCATCTGGGACAAATCAGCAAATAAAAAAGAAGAAGAGAACAGCTGTTTTTCATGTCGCATTAGATATGAAGGCATTGAATTCAGACATAAGGAGAAATGAGCATGGTTACTGCTTCGCCATCACATTTAGATCCTCTTATTACTATAAATGCGATCATATCTCATTTTCACTCTGCTTCTGCAATCGGCGGTAACTTACCTTCATAATTCAGCCCAAAAGCATGATATATCGCAGACAACTCCAAAATCACAAGAGCAGGGAATTTCTTCATATTCTCTCGCTGGTGGTTTCAGTGAGAAGAAACGAGCGAGAATGAAGCAGAGACCCTCGCTTGAGAACAGGGTCCGCACAAATCCGCACTGAAACTCAGTTCATTTTACCACCAAGGATTTGTTTGGAAGAATCGAATCAGCACACAAAACGAGTTTTGATTCAGTTGATTCACCCTGGGGAGAAAATTACGTATTTCCGTTACAAGCCTTCAGCGTAAAATTATGTCAAATAACAGAAGTGAATCGAACTGCATAACACATATCATAACAAAACTCATTTGTGTGTTTTTACTTTTTATGTATTGGTTTGTGAGGTGGTGGACAAAAGGCTGAGAAATCATTGTCAAAAAGTAAGTTGTTGTTTTTAGTTTTTATGTTCATCATTCATTCATTCATTCATTTTCTCCCGCTTATCCGTAAATCGGGTCGCGGGGGCAGCAGTCTAAGCGGGCCCCCGCCTTCGACTGCTGCCCAATCCTCACAGCACCGTCCCTTACGGTCCCTCCTGCAGGTGGTGAGCCCACGGGAAGGCGGCCCCACGTCACTCCGACGTCACGGACCTTGATATTTCCCTCGTAAGGGACCCCCGGAGCATAGAGGGTTAAGGGCCTTGCTCAAGGGCCCAAGAGTGGCAGCTTGGCGATACCGGGGCTTGAACCCCCGACCTTCCGATCGGCAACCCAGCGCCTTAACCGCTGGAGCCACCACTCCCCCCAACTTTATGTTTGCTATTATAACATATAGTTTTTATGTTTGCTATTAAAATGTTTTAAGAAGTAAATGTATTTAACTGATAAAAAAACCCCTATATTTTCACGTTAAATAAATAAATAAATACAAACTTTATATACTTTAGACTTTTCAATACACTTAAATATGATTTCTCAGCCCTCTGTCCACCACTCCATCTTTTGTTATACACAGAAAAGCGGTTTTGTTATGACATGTGTTATGCAGTTTGAGTCACTTTTCTTATTTGAGATAATTCTATTTTTATGTCTTGTAATGAAAATACATAATCTTCTCCCCTTAGTGAATCAACTATATCAAAACTATTGAATATATATATATATATATATATATATATATATATAGATATATATATATATATATATATATATTGTCATTTGGAGATATAAAACCAGACTTAAATATTGAAGCGTTGTAATGAGCTCATCTTTGTAGTGCGAATGCTAACACTGAGAGCACTAAATTATACATTAAGTTGCCTCAAGTTTCTACTTTTAGGTCATGTTCGCGCTTATTTTTTCTGCATTGAAAAATTTGCACGTTTATGATACTTGAGTCAAGTCAAGTCAAGTCAAGTTTATTTCTATAGCGCTTTTCACAACAGACATTGTCTCAAAGCAGCTTTACAGATATCAACAGTTAAGGTGAGTGGTGTGCATTTATCCCTGATGAGCAAGCATTTGCGATCATCACAGATTCAACAACTGCCATATCCTCACATTTGAAGTAATGTGAATGCAGAATGCTTTTCTGTTCACCGTGACTGTAAAGTTAAATTATTTGAGTGACATAGTTCCTGTTTTCAATCTTTTGCCAGAAGTACCTTTTCTGTGTTTAACTATAACCCCTTTCTGCAGTCATCACTAATTTAGCTTTTGTTGTTATATTTTCCACTTTCTGCTTTTGACTGCTGTCTGAGACTGCAGAGGCCATACAAGTTGGATCGGTCTAAAATAATCTCAACAAACCTTCGATTAAAGTACACTTAACACTCAACATGGCAAACATTAGGATTCCTCAGTGTGTTTAGTGCAGGATGTTTAGTCATTCTTTAGTCAGTCCTCTGTCATTAGTAACAGCTTTATTTGTGAAATGTGTACGTATATCAATTAGCGGAAAAGATGGAAAAGATTACAACATTAAAAGTATATATATCCAAATGCTATAGACGGTTAGCAAAAACAGCATAGTTTCTGTAGGGGAAAGCCTTGAGCAGAGATTCAGCAACTATGAAATAAGCCCTCATAGCGGAGTGAATGGGTGACGAGTCTGTGAGACAATTTGCAAAAGGAAAGCTAAAACTAAGGTTTGCCCAAGATAGAACCAATCCTTCCTGCTTCACATGGCTCCATTTTATGGACTAAGCTAAGCCTTTAGGGCCACAAGCAGTTCTAGTTAGATCTATGGTGGCAGCCAGTGCAACATAAGAAGGTAATCTTAGGGTTTTATGTAATCATAGGTTTTCAAAGATCTTTTTACTACACAGGAGCTAAGGAATACCCCTTCCTCATTCACTGGCTACTAAGAGTAACATTGTAGGTGCATAAATGGGCTCTTGATAGAGTGAATTAGAAGATATGACCACATCACCTCTATCTTTTCTAATGCAGTGTGGTTGTATGGGGCTGTGTACCTGCAGACCCACTGCCATATTTACATTTATGGCATTTGGCAAATGCCCTTTTTAAGAGTGACTTACAACTGAGCAGGGGAGGGCTAAGGGTCTTGCTCAAGGGCCTAGCAGTGGCAGCTTGATGGTGGTGGGATTTGAACTTGTGATCCTCCAATCCAAAGTCCAATGCCTTAACCACTGAGCTACCACCTCCCACATATAAGTATTCCTGGCACTGTGATGCTCTTGAAAATGTTTTACTGGAAATCGATGGGTCCTGGCATTCATGTGGATGGTACTGTGACACATACTATCTTCCTAAACATTAAAGCAAAACAAGTACACCCCTACATGGAAATAGTACAGCAGATAATCTGAGGCTCATCACTTGGCCAAATTCCCCAGATTTTAACACAATTGAGTATTGAGCTGGTAACTCTAATTATTCTGCCGGTTTTCATCTGACCTCTCTTGTTAAGGTATTTTGTGTGTAAACTCGAGACTGTGAATTTTCATGACATGGAACGACCATGCCATGGTTTAAGAGAGATCACACTTTTCCACCATTCTGATGTTTTATCTGAAGCTTTTGTACAGTGTCCGTACGA
The DNA here is from genome assembly GCA_014706435.1 of Silurus glanis. Classification (NCBI taxonomy): domain Eukaryota; kingdom Metazoa; phylum Chordata; class Actinopteri; order Siluriformes; family Siluridae; genus Silurus; species Silurus glanis. The sequence goes on from JAAIIK010000039.1 coordinate 4,849,950, forward strand.
TATTGTCCATTATTCTGATGTCATCAATAGCGTTTTGGAAAGATGCATAAATACATAAGCGAATAAATGAGTTTCAAATACAGTGTCCAGCGAATGTAAAGTGTAAACGTAAGATTGCCTCGTGTGCCATTCACTAACATGGGGTGGGGCTTTAGGAGATTTGTACCGCGGTCAGCCACTAGAGGGCCTCAGAGACATTTTGGCTTCGCTCTCAAAAACCTTTGTTACAATGTCCACCTCAAGGGACAGCCATAGGGTTGAGGGTTTGCCTGCATCGAATACACCTTATTTCGACTTTTGAGTGTTGTACCATAGAAAAATATAAAAAATCAAATAGATAAACACATATGTAAAGCCGTGTGCACAAGTTCCATGATCGTGCAAAAATTTCCTATTTTGTCAATGCAAAGCAGTCATTATTAGCCCATTTCCAAATGAGCTCAAAATCGGCCCTAATTGTGGACTTGAGAATTCTGACCAAGTGTGAAAATGCCATCGATCTTACCATCTAAAAACTTCAACTGCAACCATAATATATATTAGTGTATATGTACATAAAGGTGAGAGCAAATCTCTGAATAACAAAAGTGCACATAGTGAAAAATTAGAAATTACAGTATATTCTTAAGTGCAAATATTGGTTATGTCTTTGGCACTTACTCTTATATCTTATATCTTATGAGAGCTTTGTTTTCTGCATTAAAATATTTGATTGGATGATTTTAACTGAATTGTGCACATCCTCACAACTTTTTACAATGGGATCAGCGAGAGCATCCTGAGCAGCTGCATCACTGCCTGGTTCGGAAATTGAATTGAATTGAAATTGAATAGACACAAGTCTATATCGGCTCACTCTTCCCTCCATCGTAAACATTTACACTACACACTGCATCTGCTAAGCCATAGGCATTGCAGCTGACCATACACTTTCCTCTCACACTCTTCACTCTCCTGAAATGTGTAAAAATGTAGCAAATCATTTGGGGACTCACATCCAGATTGTGCCAAAGTTTCTTTTTGCAAGCCATTCGACTACTCAATACAAGTCAAGTCAAGAAGCTTTTATTGACATTTTAACCATATATAGCTGACGCAGTACACGGTGAAATGAAACAATGTTTCTCCAGAACCCTGGTGCTACATAAAACAACATAAAGCTACATAACAAAAAAAACAACAACTAAGGACTAGTAAGTGTCCTCGCCACATAAAGTGCATCGTGTGCAGCCTGTTGCAAACAGTGCAAGATGGACAGTGCAAAGACAACACAAAACAGTGTAGGATAAATACACAAAACACAAAATAGCACCGACAGTAAACCTGCTGTATATTACACACTGTGGTGTGTAAAAGAGAACTGAGTACAGGAGTGCACATTGTAATTAAACAAAATCTAAACAAAATGGTTTGTGCAAAAAAGCAATAGCAGCAGTCAAAAAAGATGCAAAAACAGCATGTAAACAGTTTGTAGTAATAAAGTGATATAATATGGGTATGGATCTGTGAAGTGAGTATGTTGTGTGTTTAAATCTGGGTTGTACAGATGAGTCACACAGTTGTGTGTGTGTGTGTGTGTGTGTGTGTGTGTGTGTGCGTGGGTTTTAGTTCAGTTCCGTGGTGAGAAGCCTGATGGCTTGAGGGAAGAAACTGTTACACAGTCTGGATGTGAGGCCCAAAAGCTTCGGAACCGCTTCCCCGAGGGCAGGAGGGTGAAAAGTGTGTGTGAGGGGTGTGTAGTTTAAATGTCCATGATAGAGAGGAGAGAGATCCCGATGATCTTCTCAGCTGTCCTCGCTATCCTCTGTAGGGTCTTGCGCTCTGAGACCAAACCAGGCAGTGATGCAGTTGCTCAAGATGCTCTCAATGGACTCTCTGTAGAACGTGGTCAGGATGGGGGGAGGGAGATGGGCTTTCCTCAGCCTTCTCAGAAAATAGAGACGCTGCTGGGCTTTCTTGGTGATGGAGCTGGTGTTGAGTGACCAAGTGAAGTTCTCTGCCAGATGAACACCAAGGAATTTAGTGCTCTTGAAGATCTCCACGAAGGATCCATCAATGATCAGTAGAGAATGGTCGCTCTGTGCTCTCCTGAAGTCAACAACCATCTCTTTCGTTTTATGAACGTTCAGAGACAGGTTGTTCGCTCTACACCAGGCTGTTAACTGTTGCACCTCCTCTCTGTATGCTGACTCATCGTTCTTGCTGATGAGACCCACCATGGTCGTGTCATCGGCAAACTTGATGAAGTGATTCAAGCTGTGCATTGCTACACAGTCGTAAGTCAGCAGAGTGAACAGCAGTGGACTAAGCACACAGCCCTGAGGTGCCTCAGTGCTCAGTGTGGTGGTGCTGGAGATGCTGTCACCAGGATCGCCTTCTTTTACCTTAGAAATATTGCTAAAATTAGAAATATGATGTCATTACAGGATGCAGAAAAACTAGTTCATGCTTTTGTTACTTCTAGATTAGACTACTTTAACGCTTTACTGTCTGGGTGTGCAAATAAGTGCATAAATAAGCTTCAGTTAGTTCAGAATGCAGCAGCAAGAGTCCTCACTAGATCTAGGAAATATGACCACATCACCCCTGTTTTAATCAGTCTACCATGGCTCCCAATCAAATCTCACATTGATTATAAAATACTACTACTGACGTATAAAGCACTTAACGGTCTCGCACCGCAGTATCTGAGTGAACTTCTGTACCAGTATGATCCTCAATGCCTACTTAGATCAAAAGGTGCTGGCTATCTGTTGGTTCTTCAAATAATGAAGACTACAGCAGGGGGCAGATCTTTCTCTTATAAAGCCCCACAGTTATGGAACAGCCTTCCAATCAGTGTTCGGGACGCAGACACAGTCTCAGTGTTCAAGTCGAGGTTGAAAACATATTTATTCAGTCAAGCCTTTGATCAGTAGATTTTTTCTTAGGTAAAGGCTCAGATCTGGAGGGAACATGGATATAGAGTGTTTGGTGAACTGGGATATTTGTATGCTGTCGTCCCCTCACATTCACACATTCAGGTTTGTTGATGGTGGTGTGGTGGGTCGTCTTTTATCCCAGAGATCCCTCATGTCTGTATTACCTTCTGGTTCTCCCTTTTAGCTATGCTATCACTGACTCAGGAATACAGTTCGCTTCTGATCATCATCACTGTACCCCGCAACATTGTATATCTGCTACAAATGGGCATTCGGTGCAACCCAGATGAGGATGGGTTCCCTCTTGAGTCTGGTTCCTCTCAAGGTTTCTTCCTTATGCCATCTCGTGGGTGTTTTTCCTTGCCACAGTCGCAATTCAGTGTTTCATATACAGTATTTTCTGATAAAAAAAAAAGAAGAAATCATTTGAACTATTACAAATCTTCAGTTCTGTTGGGTCCTTGGGTCTTACTGTGTCTCACTGTTGTTTGTTTGCATGAAATGTTGCACACATGCACATTATCTAATGACCTAGTTAGTTTTGCGTTACTTTTTGTTAATTTGTGTCGTCTTATGTAGCACCTCGGCCCTTTTGTTTCACTGCATATTGTATGCACTATTTATGGTTGGAATAACAATAAAGCCTACATGACTTGATTTGGGATTTTTCTAATGAAGGGCCAAATATCAAATTTGATTGAGGGCCATGGGCCGAAACATTATACAAAACTCTAAAGTTGCCATGGTTCTCCTCATTTATGATTTCATAATAATTAGAAATAAACAGAAGACCCTTTTCTGTGATCTGCTTAACTAATGCAGTTTTATAAATCACATAGTACAAAAAAAATCTAGAAATTTATAGTACAATACCTAATTCATATAAATAAAGCTATTCAAGCTATAGTCCATATGCTTGAAATATCCTCTAATGAAAGACATAAATGAGGCCAATAGTTTTTATTTAATTTTTTGCCCAAATTGGGATACAATATATTGGCTTCTATTCTCTACATTTAATTTAAATGTACATTTATTTTTTGCAGCTTAAAAATGAAACAATTCCATTCAGATTCATTTGTATAGCGCTTTGCAAAATGGACATTGTCTTGTCCCAAAGCAGCTTTACAGAGATAAATAATGTAGGAACTGAAAAAGTATGGAAAAAAAAAAAAGATTTGAAATAAAGATCTGTGTTGTTTTTTTTCTATTTTATTCCTCAGCTCATGGCATGATGTGTCGAATCAAAGCTCATCACAGTCCAACATGATGACAGACCCTCTTTTTGGCATCTATGGTTTAATAATGGAGTTGTAGTTTCCTTGAACACAGGTATTCAATTCGAATATTATTTTTAGAGTATAAATATCACCCAAATAATACCTAGTAATAAATGATAGTTACTGGAGTATTTTTGGGGATGTTTTCAAAATGCCCCCTGAGGTGTGTTTCGGTGACCCCCAATAGCGTACAAAACATAACGTGTACTGTGAGTGTTGGCCAACAGAGAAATCAGGCTCCACTCTACTAATTCCGAAATGTCCTTCATGTTCCACATGTTCTTCCCTTCATATGTTCTTGGAGGAGTATGTGTTCTGCATTGCTCTCTCCTCACCCCGGAGTAAGAGCTCTTCACACACTCTTAGGACATTTCCTTCCCTCTCGACACACACACACACAACTTTCCAGGGGGAACAATCCCAGTTTTTCCTCCCCCTTCTTACTATCCGCTAAATCAGCAACACGACTTTAAACTCGAAATGTCTCCTCCATCTCGAAGACTGCAGACCAAACCCGTTATAACATGTCTGAAAACCTTTCTGATTTCCTACAGCCTTATATTTTGGGTAAGTTGTTTATTTTGTTTAGTTCGCAACTTGGATGAACGGAGCTGGACATGTAGCCTGTTTAGCTTAGCGTAGCTTAGCTCCGGTGTGTAGCACACAATAAGCCTGCACGCTCACTGCAGACGGATAGAACCAGAAAAGCTGTTTTTGTTTTGTTTGGTTTTTTTTTGCAAAACTTTTTTTTTTTTTTTTTTTTTTTTTTTTTTATCTCAGCCAAAATATAGTTTTAGTGCATTTTCCCCCTTCGAGCTCAAAAGTTTGAAGGGACATGTCTCGTATTTAAATGCTCTTAAAGAGCTAGCTAACTACAGCACATTCTCCACATACAGTTTTTGCTAATCAACAGGTTGTGTTTCATCGTGTGATTCATTAAACTAATGATTTAACACCGTAAAACTAAAACACAGACACAATGGAGATGCTTTAAGGATGGAACGAGATAATTGGAGAAACAGGCGTCCTTTTGTTTGCTGTAAACTCGTACCCGCACTAATCAGCATTTCTTTTGTATGGTAAAGTTTACTAAAATAGCAACACACGTACTTTAACAATTAAAAATAAGTTATTTTTAAATGGAAAACGTGGCATTAATGAGTTCAGAGTCCGCGACCGTGTTATTTATTACTCGGAATAATCTCACCTTCCTTGCCAGATGGCCTGGAGACGACAAGGAGAAACAAAAAAGCTGAGATGTTCCCACAAACTGTTTTTGCCAGACACCATCAGAAACTAGTGCTTTAATCATAAAAGTGTCAGAAATAAATCACGAAACACTGCATTGTCAGATAAAGTTTTCAAGATTCAAGAGTTTATCATATGTGCATCAAACAGTGTTACGTCATACAATAAAAGTAACTCTGTGAATCCTGACGTACATAGAGACTCAAGGGAAGCAAAATAAAAAGTTGATGCAAGAACAAAAGTGTGTGCAGTGTCCTGTAGATTGGATCCATATTGGTATTCCCATTGTAAAGGGTGTTTTGGTGTGTAAACATAAAAACAGTAGTCAATGTTGGTGTTAATATTTGCATCAACTAAAATGTTTCACACTTTGACTCTGTGCCTCGTCAATCATTTTTTCTCTCTTTGGTTCTTACTGATTTTCTTTTACATTTATCTATGTCTCCAGTTCTTATTGTTCTTGTCTCTGCCCCTTCTTCATAATATCCCTGTCCCTGTTCTTGCTGTATTTGTCTCTGTCCCCAGTTCTTACTGTATTTGTTTCTGTCCCCAGTTCACAGGGGTGATCCTGTTAGCAGTGGGGGTCTGGGGGAAGGTTAGTCTGGAGTCCTATCTCTTGCTAGAGTCAGACATGAGCACCAATGCACCATATGTCCTTATTGGCACTGGTGCAGTCATCGTCATCTTTGGCCTGTTCGGTTGCTTCGCCACCTGTCGCGGCAGTCCGTGGATGCTGAAACTGGTCAGTTCCAAAATTCCTTAGAAATGT
>JAAIIK010000039.1:4859204-4882352 GCA_014706435.1 Silurus glanis
TCTCTCTCTCTCTCTCTCTCTCTCTCTCTCTCTCTCTCTCTCTCTCTTTTTCTCTCTCTTTCTCTGTCTTTGTATGCAGTGTAATTTAATATGAAAAACCTTAGCTATAAGAGGCAGTGAGACAGAGACGATCAGATGATGAGTATTGAAGACGCGATCAGTAGTGATCAGGGATTCTTACATTGTCAATGCACAATTGATAGATATTGAAATAGATTTCATCAAATGTTTTTCAGTCATTTTATTTATGCAGCTAGTAGGTGGAGTATGATTTCATGATCCAGCATCAGAAATAGTTAAAGAGAAATAATCCCCGTTATAATGCTGGAGACTTTGGAACAAAATGGCAACAAGGCGTTTGGAAGCCGATAGAGTCGTTTCTTATCTGTCGGTCTGCTAAGCCAAATGTGAGCCGACTAACTAAAAGGAGCCGGAATTCCCAGCACTACTCCATCTCACTGCACACCTCCTTCTGACCGACTCCAGCGATCGGGTTTACAGCAGAGACCGGCTCAGACCTGACTAACAGCGACTGATTGGTCGAATTTGACAAGAGGAAAAATAGCATCTCAATGCAAGGGCGTATCCCTAGCGTGACATGTTTGCTCTCGATTGGCTACTGAGACTGTCAGTCATGCTTTGAACGAGACCTCATTGGAGGAGTCGCTCACCAGTGGCGAGTCATTGCTATAAAAAGCTCCTACTGCAGTTCCTGTTAGAAGAGCTGCTTATTCTCCGGGTTATAGGGGCGAGAAAAAGCTGTAAAAACGATCGGAGAGCCGTGTATAATTGTGCTCCAGGTGACTGTGTCATTCAGGTTAGTCTTCTAGGTGTTTATTCATTTATTTTCTGCTATCTCCTTATTTGTTCAATGCGATTGCATCTTTGCGTTAGGAGGTGGCTTGGTGGCCCTGAAGGGCTTGGTCATCCGGCTGGTTTAAACACTAACTCTAGCTTGAGATCATTTTAAAACGATTTCCTCAAAACGCTTCATTATTGTAATTTATTAATTAGTAAAACAAGACGCTTAGCTATTGTCATGTCCGAGATAAAGTATGGGATTAACACAAGATTTGTATGTATTCATGCTCAGCTAGTTTGTGCATGCCTGATGAAGAAACGCTGTTCTCTATCGCGTGTGTACATCTGGCCATTTCCTGATTACACAAACAAAAAGTCTGGTGCATTTTTGCCTCGTCAGGTTTTCAGAGCCGCCCGCAGAGCTGCACTGGCACTCCGTTAACTGTTCGAACTCCACCATGATGCAGATCAGCTCGGACTCCTGCTTTAATAAGCACTCGCTGCTTAACGTGATGAACCGCTTCCTCGCGGCGACCAACAACATGGACGAGACCATCATGGTACCCAGTTTGCTGCGAGACGTGCCTCTGGAGGAGCAGGAAGGGGACACTTCGATGGACAGCAAAGGTGTGCTGTCCTTCCCGAGCAAGCAGAGGGACATGTATGAGCACTACTTGTTGCTCAAGTCCATTAAGAATGAGATGGAGTGGGGTTTGCTGAAACGCGACATGGGTGGCAGTGCCAGCTTCCTGGAGATGGCGGTGAAACAGGAGGAACAGCAGGTGCCAGGCGGACCAGCAGAAGACGGCGCAGATTTAGAAAGCCAGTTCCACTTCCACCTTCGTGGACTCTTCGGGGTCTTGTCCAAGCTTACAGACCAAGCAGATCACCTCACAAACCGCTACAAGAGAGAAATAGGTGGCGGGAGTCTGTTACGGTAGAACTTAGATTATCTATAAGATGGACTGCTGGCATTGAGGGCTCACACTCGAGCAGTGGACTCAAACGTCTAGTCTTGCCTGCGGGGCCTTACTTAACTTTTTTGCTTCCAAGCAAGACCTGAACCATTTCCCAGCCGCACAACTAAGTACATTAAGTACTGCTTTGGTGGAGGATGAACGGAAAAGCTATGTGATTTAATTTTGAAAAGAATTTAATATTCCTGTTATTGTTTCATTGTGTCCTCATTTCACTAAGTGTATGACCAGGCTCCCTTTATAATACCATGGCTTTCAAAGCAGCTTTAAAAGCATGCTATTGCTTTGGTTAAAGTCCTGTAAAAGATTGAGTTGTGTTGGAGAAAACTTGAATGCTGGTAATTCTGTTTCTTTCATCACATTAACCTAAATCCTGTAGAACGTGGCCTGGTCTGAGGTTTAACAAAGGTTCCTTTTAGCTTGCGGCTTTTATTCACTCTAACAGAAAGGTGTCCCTTGGGTTCTGCTCGCTATAGAAAAGATGAATGTTTGCTTGTCTGTTTTGACCTGAGTACTACTGTCATACTTTATTTTTTATTTCTATGTCTTTTCCCTAAGTGTTTACTTTTTATATAAAATGAATAATGAAAGAGTATAATAAATAAAGCAGACTTTTTACATTGGACTTTGTGTGCTTTTGTATGTACTTGGTATTTACTGGTAGACTGTGGCAATCTAATCTCACATGAAGCTTCTCTCTGTGGCATATTTAATTGAGCTTGAATGGAATTTGCCCTGCTGCTTGCATGTACGAACCCGAAAGCTGCCTCACTGGTAGTCACTTGCTGAACCTTTTCTGTTGTGCAAAAACCTAATCCAGGTGTTGCTTCTAGCATTGTTTCCAATTCTTTGGAACCTGCAACCAGGAATATAATACCTTCATAATCATTACTTGCCTTGTCTTTCCTTACACACCTGAGCCTTTCTCCTGGCATTTCCCCATAGCAACAGTTCTCTCAAGCGTGGCTGTTCAGATAATAATGTTTTCCTCCACCAAGGTACAATGGTGATTAAACAATAGAAGGTTGGAACAAACATTAATTCAGTGCAAGACTTGTGACTTTACTATAGTTTGGCTTAAAGAATTAAGAGCAAAACTATCTGATAAACACAAGTAGATAAGTGGAGGGAAATCCTGTATGTTTGACATTGTAGTAAAATGAATTAGGATACCAAGATAAAATTGTTTAAAAAAAAAAAAAAAGTGTAAATGCTAATGTTTATAACTTCACTGTTACTAACTTTGGTTCCAGTTGTTTAACTTTCTTTCAATTTTTTTTCATCAATTTCTTGTAATGTTGTTTAAGAAAAATCTGTGCACTAAACTTAAATGTCTGATTAAAAAAATAAAGATATCAGATACCTGACAAAATCTTTTGTTTTGCTATGCAAATGAAAAGCTAGTACCTATAGAGCTTCTTATCAGTCATGCAAGTCTGTTTGACCCCCATACCACTTGCTTTAGTATAGTGTGTTTTGTGCTTGTACTCCTCCTCTCTCTCAAAAGAAATTGGCCATGTGATTCCATTATTTCTGGAGGAGAAGTTTCCTGTGCCCAATATTTCCTGGACAAACTGGTTTTCGAACCCCACCAAATTGCTCCATTGGTACTGACTAAATTAATTACAACACCATGTATTTGAGCTGTTGCAGTATTACAAAGGTCACATTTACAGATACACAGATGTGATGTTTTACTGTCTGGCCTGATGCATGCATCACAACTAAAGTAAAAAAATATATATATGCTGAATTAGCATCTAAGAAAAAGGACTGAATATGTTTTTGTATTTGTGTTGAGCCACTGACACGGATACCCACAAAAACATCTCTCTGATTTATTTGCTGATGTTGACGGTGTATGAAAAGGTCATTGCAACGTGAGCTTGTTTCTCAGTCCAGTAACTGATCTTGATTTAAGTGATCCTGAGTGCACTGGGAAAGACGGGAAACAAATGTACACTGCCAGTGTTACTGATCACAACAAGACTGTATGATCATGCTGGCAAGACTTGGCACCGAGTTCACCAGACAGCTGTCTGGACAGTATTTATGCTCTTTGGCACTCATTAAAGTCACTTTCTCAACAGCAATAAACTTAATGACCTAATTATGCAAGACGTGTCCACACTGTCTTTGTCAAACAACCAAAGAATCACACATTCTACAAGTAAAAGTAGTGGTGATCTTGGAAATCTTGGAAATCTTCAAATGTTAGTTTTAAAGGCCAAGGGAAAATGAAATGTTACCTTAATGCTCATTATGACTCTTCTGTTTTTCCTAAGCATAGAAAGGTAGTGTCAGTTGCTAAAGTTCCTGACTGGGGTTTAACAACAGTATTATAAAAAAAAAATTAATTGTGATTTTGCCTGGCAGACAAGTCACAACTCAGAAGATCAGCTGGTATAAGGCCATGCTCACCCCACTGGCTTTAACAATACTTAGCCTTGTGTCAACAAGAAGTGCTGGAATGGGTGTATTACAGCACAGTGTCTCTGCCTCAGCCCAACCCTACACAATAATGAGAGAAGCTAGTAGTCAAACCAGCATATACAGTGCTTTGGCAATCATGGTCAGTACACAATATGTTTACCAAGTCTTAAAAATCGTGTGGCGAAGAAGGCCTGATAACTCTTCAAATAAAGTATGTTTACTGAGCCTACACAAGTATTTACTGTTTCTCCCTCAGTATTCATTGACTGGAAGCGGTATTCAGAGTATAATGTAAATGTGCTATTCACTGCACAATCACTTGTGAATGATTTCATGCAGATACACGTTACGCAAGACAGTTGGATCCAGTGAAGGATCAGAGGAAATACAGTAGTACATTTTGTGCTCCCTATGCTCACTCATCTTCTTGTAAACATGGTGTTTTCCCATTTTGCAGATGTCCTTCTTACTGAGCTCTTATTGCCCTTATAATGTACCCCTTCTGAAAATTGTCATTTGACACTTCTGCCTTAACTCCTGGCTCAATCCAGAACTTCAGTCAGCAAAAAGCAAGCCTCGATACTATTAATAACTATTTCCCTGTAATACCCTCGAATAACGTTACACGTGACCCACAATTCTGAAAACAGCTTAGTAATTAGATTGGTGCTATATTACACATCAAAATTTATATTGACAGAACCAATAAATGAAAAGCAAATTTCTTAGATGGTTCCCTTCTATTTTGAGAATCTCTGCTCATGTTACCCTGTCTGATACTGAGCCAAAATGTCTAGGTCTCCTCCTGCTACAATTAGACTACATGATCATGCTCCGTGCAGCTGATCAGCAAAGACAGAATTTGATTGGTACACTGTGCTGTTGGAGAAATGTCCATTGGTTACATAGAGTGGGTGTGTAGCTCAGCTGGAGGTGTTTAGGGCCTAACACACACCATCACCTTGGTTCCCCCCCATTCAGGGTTTATGTGTCCCCATTAAAAAAAGCCATTCAGCATAGCACCTCATATCTCTTCAGCTCTTAACTGGTCACAACTAGTTCATCTCAAACAGTAAAACTACATAGTTTTCAAATTATTCTCACTTATAATTCACCTTAATCACATATGTATTAATATTTATTATATATTTATTTATTTATTTATTCACTTATGTACATTATAAAATATGACTAATATAATAGTTGGTTCTTTTTAAATGAATGTGAAAAGAATGATTACAAGCAATTGCTGACACAAGATACTTTGTTACATTGGCTTTGCTCAATTTATTTGCATGAAAATACATGTAAAAGTTCATTTAATAATAATTTGCAAAAAAATAGTTATTTGTAATGTGACCCTGTCAACTGCATGGAAAGTTTTTATTTCTTCAAGAATTTGTTGTGCTGATATTTAATTCTAAACAGACAAAGTGTCTAAATTCCTTGGCAATTAAAAGAGGGTCATATCGCCTTATATATATTTGTCACACTTCAATAATTGAGATCATCAAGCAAATTTTAATATTACACAAATATGTTATGAATGCTTTTTATTGTGGCTGAGCAATGACTCATAACTGCACATAGAAAAGGATGGGTGTTTCGAATCTGATTCCAGTTTCTTTTTATGTCATCTCAGGAGGTTTTCCTTGCCACTGTCCCCTCAGGGTTGTTCATGAGGGATCTGTTTAAATGTATTTCCAGATTTTTGTTAAGCTGAACTAAAATTATTTCTAATAAAAAGACTACATTCTCATTTACCAATTTCTAGTTTACTATAGAATTCAATTATTTCAGTGAATAATCAATTCTCCACAAGGGTAAAGGAGTTGTGATGCACAGCACGTGCCGGTCACTCAGCACTTAATGGACAATTGGAGGCCTGGAGTTGGGGACTTCACTTTACTGAAGGTCACTGAGCTGAAAACCCTCTTTTGAATATAATATAGGAGTACATGTGCTAGGTCAGCATATAGTACATTTCATGTAGTATACCTCAGGTATCAGCCATACTGGCAGTTTGATTCATGCAATAAACTTTCATGGTCGACGTGTGATTCGGCACAAAATGCTGTGCTGGATTTTCTCATGTGTGGATAGTAAACTGTCAGCTATGAATAAGGCTTGGCAAGTACATTATGATAAATGGCACTAGGTACTTACCAGTTATTTTAATGACATCTATATATATATATATATATATATATATATATATATATATATTTTTTTTTTTTTTTTTTTTTTTTTAACCTGGCAGCTGTATACAGTCAGAAATAGTTACAGTTCATGTCCTATTTGAGGATATGTAGTAACACATTGGCGATAACCTGCACCGGTTTTGTTCTACAAATGAAGAGCATGTTTGATCTTCAAATGTAGACACATTCTTTACCTATTTTTCTTATTATATATAGTGATTTGGATTTGAATAATCCCAGCGATGAGCAGGTATATTATTTAACATGTAAACGGTGTTCCCTTTAACTTCCCCATCTTTAGAACAGAAGTATTAGAATGTGAAAGGGCAGAAGAGGAAGAAGGAGGTTCTGCCTGGCTCTTAGTTAAAAAGAACTCCCAGCACCTCGTTTCGAAAGGGGATTCTTACATAATCTTAGTATAAACCCAAAAAGTGGAGGAGGGTAAGGAGAGGGTGAGGAGAGGGTAAAGAGAGGGTGAAGAGGAGGGGAGGTTGTTGAACTCATTGAACTTTGCAACAGCAGCCAGAGAATGAATGGGGACCCATTTTTTATCTGGGGCTTTGCAGTATTCAAATGTGACACTTTTGATATTTTTTAATTTTGACATCTTTTGGATCAGCTTGGTCCTGGTCACACTTGCGCTGTATCTGGATCATCGTGCAGTCACGCCCTGCTGAGAGTTCCTGTAGCGCTCACGCTATACTTTCGGAAAGAGGAAGTCAGGCGTTGTTTATTTATTTATTTATTTATTTTTTTGGAGTAATTTCACCAATCTTATTAGCGTATTACTTTAATAGCAAATTTAATTGTATTATTATTATTATTATTATTATTACTGTTTTATTATTATTATTATTATTATTATTATTATTATTATTATTATTATAGAATTGTTATTTTCTTACCTTAATTACACGCGACCTTTTTTCCCCCCTTTCCTCAATTACACAACATACCAGTGTAACACCTCTAACAGAAAAGAGGCGGACTTCTGCTCGGTGAGACTCGTGCACCGATTTCTGACCAATCAGAGAGAAGAGCCGGAAGACAGCTAGCCAATAGAAGAGCCTGATCTCAGGGGTTTGGCGGAGTCCTTGAATATCAAATCCCTCTGTATTCTCTAGACAAGTGCAATATCTAGGCTACAACATAACCGCTTTTGCACCCTACCTAGTGCCCCACCAAGTCTACACTGATTCAATTCATTTTGTGGTTGAGACGGTATCAGTGAAACCTGAAGCCGGGGATGAAATCATAGGTTTCCTAGAGTCTGAGATCCAAAATCCATATTTTAGCTCTAGATTAGATTTGTAAGGTTACTATGCAGCGACGTTGGACACATTCTGAGTTATACATACAAATGCAAGATAAATAATATTGTAGTCAAGTTCTGCTCATTTAGACAGGTTTAGGATTTCTTAACGAACCACTGATTGTAAAGAAGCAGATGAACTAGACAGGCACTAACTATAGGCACAGAGTAAAAAAAAAAAATACACTGTCTAATCAAATAAAAAAAAAAAAAAAAAAAAACCACAAATATTTCCATGCGTCAGTAAGATATATGGAAATCGTGAAGCACTTTCAAGGAGTGTGAAGTTTTCATATATGGAAATGATTAACAAACCAATCCCATTTACAGTTCCTGTGATGGTTTTGGTGGATTGGAATTGTTCTTGAATCAGTTCTCTGTCCCGTGTATGTACACAAAGCCACACCCTGATAACCTACAGTAGTGAGTGAGTTTGTGAGAGTCAGCGTTACACAGGCTTATCATCACCTCACTTTTCACCAATGTAGTAGACTGTTTATTAAGACATTACTTCATTAGTTAAATTATAAAAGTGCAGAACATTGTGAACAGTGAACTGTAACTTTATATCAAGACAAATATGCATAAACAGATGGCTACACTACTGGTATTTCCCTGACAGAAGTCACTGATTTATACTAAACCTGAAGAAAATAGAAAATGTAAATAAAAACAGACTGTAATGATTCATAAATCTTAGACTCATATATTTCATTTACATTCAATCACAATAGATCTAATGTTTAAACTGAGGTAATGTACCATATAAGAAAAAAGTAACTAAGAATTTGATGGCTTCAACACATTTGATAAAAAATACATCTGGGAACTGAAGACAGAGATGGCAAAATTACACACCTTTTCCTCAAGTAGAAGTACAGATACTCATGTTTTAAAAGACTCTGGTAAAGGTTAAAGTACTGACTATACTTTTCTCTCAAGTTAAAGTAAAGAATTATGGGCTCTGGTATGTACTTAAGTAAAAAAAAAAACATTACTACTGCCTGTTTTAGTGTCATGCTGGTAACTGGACCTCACATTATATTAATATATTAATACAAAATAATTTTAAATGTTACCTAATGAATGTATTCAGGCTGAACATCTACCATATAGAACACAAGCAGAGAAAAGATGATGATCGGGTGATCAGGAATGTCTCTTTTCTCAGTCATGTTTACATCACTGACTCCCTCTGTCTCATCCACGTTAACCAGACATCTTTTTGCTTTTTGCCTTGTTTATTGTTAGCTTCATAGGCTAGCCTACATCTGTGAAAAAGCCGCGCAATGACAAGAAATAGATTGATGCATGACTACATGCAGTGAAAAAAAAATATTGATCACGTCACCAAATAGAATAAAACTATTATTAATTAACGAGTCTGTTTACAATAAAATGTAAGAAGTAGAGATATTTGTGTAAAAATGTAATAAGTGAAAGTAAAAAGCTGTCCAAAAAATAAAGTGAAGTAAAGGACGGATACCAGAAAAATCTACTTAAATACAGTAACTAAGTATTTGTACTTTGTTACTTCCCACCTCTGACTGAGGAAACCAGTTGCTGGAGGTTTGGGAGAGGAATATTGTCCCATTTATGTCTGATACAGGATTCCAGCTGCTCAACAGTCCTGGGTCATGTTTGTCACATATTTTGTTAGTAGATTGTTATTTGTTGTAGATATTTTCAAATGGTGAAAGGTCTGGACTGCAGGCAGGCCAGTTCAGCATCCAGACCCCATACTCCAGTTTGGGGATGCTACGGATCCTTAAGATTCCCAATCTTTCATGCTTCTTACACATCAACTATAAAAACATTGTTTAGTTGCTGCCTAATATATCCTACCCCATTGAAGGTACCGTTCCAATAACAACAACAAAAGGTAATGGCTGTTTTTTTTTTTTAATATTATTCAAGAATGCCTTTGATAAAATAAGAACATAAAGAAATCATTCTCATGGCTGGATCATTTTTTGTTTATTTGAAATATGAATAATAAAAAGGCTAGCCTATTGCACATTTAACTCACCTTCAACTCACCTCCCACCTCAACTGTTGAACTCAGCTCTTCATATTTAAATCACTGCACACATTCTTTCTGCATGTTAAGTTGTTGTTTTTTTAAGCCTGCCGGTTCAGACCAGTGGCAAAAAATGACCGAGGATTGCTCAAAATACAAGTAACTAGTCAATACTTATAAAGAACAATCTTATTCATTCTTAATCACCGCATTCATTGGATTAATTAAGACTGAAAGAAGAATAAGATGGTGGAAACTGAAGGAGGAAGACTGTAGTGTGAGGTTCAGGGAAGAGGTCAGACAGGTGCTCGGTGGTGGTGAAGAGGTGCTGGATGATTGGGCAACTACTGCAGAAGTGATAAGGGAGGAAGCTAGAAAGGTACTTGGTGTGACATCTAGAAATAGAAAGTAAGACAAAGAGACGTGGTGGTGGAATGAAGAAGTGCAGGAAATAATAAGCAGGTTGGCAAAACAGAATTGGGATCGACAGAGTGATGTGAAAAGTAGGCAGGAGTACAAGGAGATGCGGCAGCAGGTAAAGAGGGATGTGGCGAAAGCCAAGGAAAAGGCATATGAGGAGCTGTATGAGAAGTTGAACACTATGGAAGGAGAAAAGGATTTGTACCGAATGGCCAGGCAGAGGGACCGAGCTGGGAAGGATGTGCTGCAAGTTAGAGCAATTAAGGATGGAGATGGAAATGTGTTGACTAGTGAGGAGAGTGTGTTGAGAAGATGGAGGGAAGATTTTGAGCAGCTGATGAACGAGGAAAATGATAGAGAGAGAAGGTTGAATGATTTGGAAATGGTGAATCAGGAAGTGGATAGGATTAGTAAGGAGGAAGTGAGAGCAGCGATTAGGAGGATAAAGAGTGGAAAGTCGGTTGGACGAGATGACATACCGGTAGAAGCATGGAGATGTTTAGAAGAGATGGCAGTGGAGTTTTTAACAAGATTGTTTAACAGGATTTTGGAAGGTGAGAGGATGCCTGATGAAAGGAGAAGGAGTGTGCTGGTACCGATCTTTAAGAATAAGGGAGATGTGCAGACCTGCAGTAACTACAGGGGAATTAAGTGGATCAGTCACACCATGAAGTTATGGGAAAGAGTAGTAGAAGAAGGAGTTGCATGAGAGAGGAGTTGTGGTATTGTATGAGGAAGTCAGGTGTGTCAGAGAAGTATGTGAGGGTGGTGCAGGACATGTATGAGGACAGTGTGACAGCAGTGAAGTGTGCAGTAGGAACGATAGGCTGGTTCAAGGTGGAGGTTAGACTGCATCAAGGATCGGCTCTGAGCCCTTTCCTGATTGCAGTGGTGATGGACAGATTGACAGATGAGGTCAGACAGGAGTCTCCGTGGACTATGATGTTTGTGGATGATATTGTTATTATTGGTGGAGAAGAGCCTGGAGAGGTGGAGGTATGCGCTGGAGAGAAGGGGAATGAAAGTCAGTGGGAGTAAAACAGAGTACATGTGTGTGAATGAGAGGGAGGGCAGTGGAGTGGTGCAGTTGCAGGGAAAAGAGGTGGAGAAGGTGGAGGAGTTCAGGTACCTGGGGTCAACAGTGCAAAGTAATGCAGAGTGTGTTAGAGAAGTGAAGAAAAGAGTGCAGGCAGGGTGGAGTGGGTGGAGAAGAGTGACAGGAGTAATTTGTGATAGAAGAGTGTCTGCAAGAGTGAAAAGGAAAGTTTATAGGACTGTGGTGAGACCTGCGATGTTGTATGGTTTAAAGACAGTGGCATTGAGTAAAAGACAGGAGGCGGAGCTGGAGGTAGCAGAGCTGAAGATGTTGAGGTTTTTGTTGGGAGTAACGAGGATGGACAGGATTAGAAATCAGTTTATTAGAGGGGCAGCGCATGTAGGACGTTTTGGAGACAAGGTGAGGGAGGCGAGATTGAGATGGTTTGGACATGTGCAGAGGAGGGACATGGGGTTTATCGGTAGGAGAATGCTGAGGATGGAGCCACCAGGAAGGAGGAAAAGAGGAAGGCCGAGGAGGCGGTTTATGGATGTGGTGAGGGAAGACATGCAGGTAGTTGGGTTGAAAGAGGCATATGTAGAGGACAGGGGGTATGGAGACAGATGATCCGCTGTGGCGACCCCTAAGGGGAGAAGCCAAAAGAAGAAGACGACGACATATAGGCCTTTTTGGGCACCTCCTGTTTTTCTATTACAGCTACGAAATAATTTGATCTCCTAATGTATAAATAAATATGGCAAGAAATAGCTTGCACGAGCAGAAATTATTATTTGGCAATTTCCAAACCTCATGACCCTGTCAGTATTACTGCATCTCAGATATGTGCAATGTTAAGGTAGGTGGTATGTCTCAAAATAACATCCACTTGAAGAGCAGGAACCAAGGTTTTGCCAGCAGAACAATGCCCAGAGCATCTTCACACAGTGCATCTCAGTGGCCACCTTCTTTCTTTGCTCTGAGGGTCTAGTTTTGATGCCTCTGTGTCCGTTGGATGCACTTTCAGTCGTAGACTGGAGTCAGAATGGACACTCTGAATGGTCTGTGGCTCCACAGCTCCATAAACAGCAAGCTGTGATGAACCGTGTTTTCTGACATCTCTCGATCAGTTTTTTTTTTTTTTTTTTTTTTTTTGCAATTTATGCTTAAAGAACTCCTCTGTGATGCCCATGATCCTGTTTCGGGGAAACTAATTGTCCTTCCTTAAACCACTTTTGGTAGGTCTGAGCCATTGTATACTTTGAATATGCCACAAGTCCAGCTGTTTTGGAGATGCTCTGACTCAGTTGACAATTTGGCCTCGTCAAAGTCACTTAGAGAAAGACTTGCCTATTTCTCCAACTTCCAACACATTTACTTTGAGAACCGACTGTTCAATCTCTGCCTAATAATTCCCACCTATTGGCAGGTGCCATTGTAAAGAGATAATCAATGTTATTCACGTCACCCATCAGTGGTTTTAATGGTATGGCTGTGCACATAAAAAGAATGACACGTAAAATGAAATTTCGGGCTGGATTTGAAAGGAAATATCCTGACACTTAGGAGAATCCTTAGGAGAACATTACCATAAATCTTCACAAGCCCTTCTGAACCCCTAGGAAAAAACATCCTCAAGGCATCAGTGATCTATATTCAAATTTTACAGTGCCTATGCTTTCATACAGTCTTTTTTTGCTTGGTGTACATGTTAATTGTGCTATAATTTGTCCATGATACCTGTTGGAATTATATTGGTTCACGGTGAAATACATTTTGTGAGATGGAACCTTAGAGTTTACCAGTAGATTTGAGAACCGAGAACCTTAAAAATTATACTGTGCATTCCAGACCTGTAGTCTTTGAGCCCTGTTTTATCTCTTTCACAATCATCTTCACTGTGTGGAGAAACAGAATGCTCATGTGTCCAATTCCTGGCAAATGTCCAACTTGTTAAAACGTGTGAAATTTTCATTACGGCCCTAAAAGCATTTTTATATATATCTATTACATGATTTGTGCAGGTTAACAAACAACCTTTCTCTTTAGTGACATGGTGATGGATGACAGATGAAAGTTACAGGTTCAGCTTCATATTTATACCCCAGGGAAACAGAACATTGTTAAAGGCAAAAACAGAATTCTTAGACAATAAGGACAAAAAAAAAAATAATAATTAAAAAAAAAATAATAATTTACATTGTCAACAACTTTTTTCATTGATAAAAATATAAATAGTTTACAAGTGTCAATCCTGTTTGCATAGGTATTTTAATTTGTGTGGTTTATTTTTGTATTTTATTTTTTATGAAGGGTACCAACATTTTTAAAGAGCACTACACATAGGACTCATGCCATAAACTCTCACCCCTCTAAACAGCCTAATGTGGTTGACCTCTGTCCTCTGTGATTACATCTCTACTTTTGTAACTTTGCCCTGTCTCATTGCTTCTAGAGTGTTGAGGCACAGTGGCAGTTTCTCAACAACTCAGTCAGTGACTAAATCACAAGTGGCTCACTGCTCCTCAAAGCAATGCACTATATCAGAAAATAAATACATCCAATATACATCCTTCTATGTCCAGTGTTCACTCTATCCAATAGGCTGATATTTGAGACTCAACCTATAGACTTATTACCATTAACTTTCCATCGTCCACTGCTCGCTTTCAGCAGTATAGTGCATTTTTTTTGTATTCAAGCATATTTTACATCTGCATTTTATACCTCCAGGGACATAGGCAGCTTGTTATGTTCGTCTTTCTAAACATCCATTTAGCAACATGTTAACCAGGGCCAATGTATGTATGCATTATAACTTTAGCTCAATTCTTCTTTATAACTGTAAGAGCTTACAATTGAGCAATGCTAGCAAATTACACTGAACATTACAAGCAAAACTTGACAATCATGCTTTATTCTGGTCGATTTCCTTCAAAAAGGATTCAGATAAACATATCCTCTTTGCTTATCACACACACACACACACACACACACAACAAACCTTCAAAATCAACTACTCTGTTCACGGCTTTGTGGATTTCCATTGGTAATGAAACTAAACTCTCTCTTTACATTTCTCACTCTTCAGTTAAATAGTATTTATTGGTTTCAGTTCAGAAAAAGGTCAATGATTGTCAACACAAAATCTATCTTAGCACCAGTACAATAAAACTGTACTTTTGCTTGTTAAAACACTGTTTGGAGTGAAGGAGAACACAACATCCATAGGGTAAAGGGATAATTAATTGTACATTTCAAATAAAGCACCAACCATACAAAGCAACTTTCATATATCATTTGTCTGATACACAAAAAGTCGAATATATTAATGACTATTAAATTAAACGCAAACGGTCAAAACCATGTAAATAAAACACACCATGCACCACAATGCTCGCCGGAACTGGGTACACTGGGGAAAACAAGCTTAGTAAGAGAGGTCTTCTCTCATGACCTTGAACTGAGCAAGGTGCTGGACAACATCCAGAACAAAGTCCCTAGAAAAATCTAAAAAAACAAAACAAAACAAAAAGAAAGCATTCCACAGGTTTGCTTTTCATCTTGATTACATGAGGGCCTTCATACATTTATATCCAACAATCTCTTTAGGTTTTGTAAACATAAAATAAAACTCCTCATAGTTAATGTATACGTCTATACCTTGTCTTGAAAATCAGAATGACCTTGGTTTTATAAATACAATCCTTTGCCTGCTACACTGCAAAGAAACCAAGATTGATGCAACTAGTCGAGGTGTTGGAAGCAGAGCTGTGGTGGCAACAAGAGCCGAGGTACAGTGAGGTAAAGGAGGACAGGGCCGATCGACATATGTTCTGGGTTAGGGGTCCCCGCCGAGAGAGTGCCAAACAGATAGAGAGAGACTCTCGCAGGTTTACAGAGGAACCATCTGTCCCAGAGTCCTTCCTGCCACAATGAGCTGACCATAAACCTCTTAGTTCACCAAGATAAAACAAACAGAAAAATGCCATGGGCACCCTATTCAAACTATTCACACAACCTCAGGAATAAACAAACATTAAAACATATTAATGATAAATTACAACCAAACTGGGCTCACCCTGATGTCAATATATACATATGTATTTACATATACTTAAGTTTATACATATAAAAAGATTTGAGAGAAGTTACTGGACAGTGAAAAATACCTACAGGTCGGGAACCGAAATTGCCTTTGCTTTGATAGAGTCCTCCCTCCTCCTGCAAGTTATTCGAAGGCAAGTCAATCTAACAAGGCCCCTTCTGCTGCTGTAAAGAAAGGTATTCTAGGAGAAGGATGTGTTCTGCGAAGGATCTCATCTGTATCCGATGAGCCGTTTTTGGCGGATAGTGTACATACAAAGTGCTGGTTTTAGTAGCAGTGCATCTACCAGTAAATAAGGAGGCTTAAATGGCCTGTGGACGGCGACGCCCTCATCTCAGGACATCGCTATCGGTTGCAGAGTTTACCTCTGACCTCTGAACTCTCATCATCATTGTCATCATCTTGTAGCAGCTGGATGGATGAGCCTAGCAGTCCCTGTAGCTCTGGTACACAGCGCACCAACTCAACTGTCTCGTCCTCCTCCTCCTCATCGGTGGGTCGGAGCTCATCTGGGGCCATGCACGTCTGGCTAATGCTCACCTGCCTCCACAGCTCGGCCCTTGTGAGGCTCACCACTTCAAACTGAGGATACCTTGCCCGAAAGATGCGAGCTGAGACCTTCAGGCGCTTCAACACATCCATCAGCAGAAACCAGTTGCAAAAACTGTAAGTGTAGAGACACAGGCTTAATAAAGAAGTGCATACGCATGAGCAACACTGACAAAATCAGGTGTGTGGTCACTCACCCCTGTGTTAATGATACTTGAACATGGTAGCAAGGTAATAATGGTTCAGAAGAGAACTCAAACAAAAGGCAGTCATTGTCTTTTTCCTTTCCCTGCTCTCGCCATTCTTCCTCATCTTCCTCTTCAGGCTGAGACAGCAGGAAGTCCCAGCAGGCCTCATGATCCGTCTCTAAAAAGGATTCACGGATACAAACAGAATGATAAGATGACATATCCCTGTGAGTAGAATGTCCAAATGCTCCCCCTGTTGGACATCCAATACAGTCAAACTATCATAGATACAAACAAATTCATTCTTGCGACCTGACTGTATTGAGCTGACCATAGAACAAAGAACCAATTAATAATCTGACCTTTCACCAAATGAATGTAAATTTTGAATTATGCATTTAAGGAGTGTCCTACCAAACAGTGAGCTGCTGTAAAAATCCCACTGCAGACCTGGATCCTGATCAGGGCGTCCTTCTAGGTCCGTGAAGTACTCTGAGAGAGAGAGAGAGAGAGAGAGAGAGAGAGAGAGAGAGAGAGAGAGAGAGAGAGAGAGAGGTGTACATGTTAAAGATTAACCGAACTCTATTTTGACTGTCCAGTCCGTTATTAAATAACATTAGATTACATTAGAAAATAAATATAGGGAGACTTTCAGATTGGATTATTTCCAAAAGCCTGTCTGAATGTGCAACAATGCTAACAATGTGATTAAAGATGCTATTAACATAGGGACTCTCATCAAGTACAACATTTTTACGTTAAAACTGATATTCAAAGAAGGGCTAAGCACATTTTCCTCTTTTAGCTGATGCTTTCCTTTTAATTGTAAAGTGACAATTTAGGCAGGAAACTGAGCAGAGGCATGTTAACAGCCCTGATCATGGGCCCAACAATAGCAGATTCATAGTGCTGTGATTTATACTCACGATCATCTGATCAGCAACTCAAAAAAATCTAATAAAGATCCTGTAGTCTTGAGAAGCAAACGGCACATTTTCTTTAATTTAATTCTATTCTATTTGTGCAGTGCTTTTAAGCATTGTCAAAAGCACAATTACATAAATATACAGCTTAAAAATTAAGGGGACACTCAATCGTCACAGTAGAACACCATGTGAGTTAAATTCATTGATATCAATCTGTCTGAGTAGGACACATACGTGATTGTGAATCAGTTTCACCTGCTTTGGTGTAAACGGATGTGATAACAGAGATAGGCTTAGAGCAAGACACGCCAAAAAGGGAATGAGTTTCAGTTGGTGGCTACAGAAAATTGCTCTCCCCCTATCCTTCCTGACTGATTTGCCTAGAGTCCTGTCAATACTAGCATCAAGCAGTACCAGTAACCCAGTCAGGTTGCATTGGTGGTTCAGCTCCTCCAGGATGGCACATCCATATGTACCACTGTCGAAGGTTTGGTGTGTCTGCCAGCACAGTTTCAAGAGCATGGAGGAGATACCAGAAGATGGGTCGTTCCACAGGGAGAGATGGAGAGGCCGTAGAAGAGCAATGACCCAGCAGCAGGACAATTATCTACTCCTTTGCATGGAAGGAACAGGAGGAACATTGCCTGAGTCGCTACAAAATGACCTCCAGCAGGCTACTGGTGTGCATGTTTCTGACCAAACTGACAGAAACAGACTCCATGAGGGTGGCATGAGGGCCTGACATCCTCTAGTGGGACCTGTCCTTAAAACTCAGCACCATGCAGCTCGATTTGTCAGAGGACAACAGAATTGGCAGCTTCACCATTTGCAAATTCACTTTGAGCACATGTGACAGACATGAAGGAGTCTGGAGATGCTGTGGGGAATTATTGTGCTGCCTGCAACATCATCCAGAATGACTGTGTGGAGGCAAATCAGTGATGGTCAAGAGAGGAATATCCTTGAAAAATTGCACAGCCCTTTAGATCCTAGCCAATGTTTCCTTTGCTTTTGTTCGGTGCAGGGATTAAATCCTCAGAGCTATTATCAGACCATACACTGGTGCAGCGGGTCCTGGGTTTCTCCTGGTGCATGACAACGCCCATCTTTATGTGGCCAGAGTATGTAGGTAGGTTCTGGATGATTACGGCACTGATGCCATTTATTGGCCCTCATGTTATCCAGGCCTAAACCTAAATAAGAGCCTCTGGAACACTATGTATCTGACAACAGCACTGACTTTCCAGGAGTTACCAATTCCCTGATTGAGGTCTGGGAATAGATCACCCAGGATACCATCCACCATCAGGAGCATACCCTAACGTTGTCGGGAGTGCATATAGGCATGTGGGGACCTTACACATTGCAGGCTTTCATTAGGAGTTGTTGTGATAAAATACATGTTTGTTGTATAATGCTTGTTGTCAAAATACAAGTTAATCTGCGTGTAATAAAAAAAAAATTGTATGCCGATTTTTGGTGTGATTTAGAATCCAGCGCTTAGTGGTTTGATTTTGTATTTCACTGACTATTGTCACATTTTGTTCTCAACAATTTAAACAATATCTATAAGCACAGACTTTCATATATCATATACATCATATATTTATATTTATATATACACACGTATAAATGTGTTATTTAAGTGTTCCCTTAATTTTCCTGAGCAGTGTATAAAGGTTCAGCATATACATTAATAGATTAATAAATATACACCTAATAGAGCAGACCAGGTGTGATGATTTAAAATACACAATTTCCTGCAATATGTAATACGGTGCAATATAAAATCCAGAAGAACATAAACACACCTCTGGCTTGTTCATTATCGATCTAAATTTACATCTGGATTTCTGTGAAGCGGCTTTGTGTTTTGAGTATTTTAGGGCTGAAACGATTCCATAAGTAACTCAAGTAATATAATAAAAAAAAAGGATTGAGGCAAATTGTTTGCTTAGTTCGTTTAACTACACACGGAGCACTGTGTTTCCCCATGGATCATTATTACTGATGCACCAGCCACTAAACTCTGGACCGCTCTGTGGTCTCATTTAAAAATGTTTCCAGCATTAAAATATGTATATATTTGTATTTGCATTTTGATGCAATATGGCAATTAAATGGGTTTAGTTTTCACAGACTGCAATTTTAGCAATAAAAATGTAGGAAGGAAACAAATTACTTGCTCATTTTAAGAGACCCATCTTATTTTCTCCTGTATATTTAGTATTGTATTTATTGAATAAAAATTATTATTATATTATTACTCGATGGACTAATCGGTAGAATACACGATTACTAAAATAATCGATAGTTGCAGCCCTAGTGTATTTAAATAAAAAAAATAATTGGGCACTATAAAGAAAAATTAATTGACAATGAGTTAGAGAATCTCTAAAGGGGAATCTAGCGTATTGGCTAAAACTTGCTGCCGCAGTCGTAATAGAACTCGATCCGGCATACCCTAATACTTTTTTTTTATTAGCACTTTGTATATTTTATATTGTGTACCAGCTGTTACTAAATTGAGGGCATAAATCGCAAGATGTGAGTGAGATGTAGGCTGTTCGAGCACACTTTTAAATTGCTGTTTTCAGTTGTCAAATTAGTAAATCAAGTAAAAAAAAAAAAGCAAAAAGCCAATATTTCTGTTAATTTGTTGCACACTGCTATAAAAAAAAAAAAAAAAAAAAACATGGCTACAGTATAAGCTGACTGAGCATTAATCAACCACATTTATGGTTCACTTATGCTTCACGTTAAGTTAATGTCCAAAAATAATTTGTCTTTGCATGTTTAAAAGTGATGACACCATAAATTAAATAATTTTGATTGTATTTACTGCCCAAAACATGAAACATATTGTGCAAACTGTCAGACTGTACAATTGAACTTAATATTACTCTTTTCTAAAGCTGATAACTTGAAACATAAATCAATTCCCATGCTGAGACACACCTGTATTTCAGGTAACTGCTTAAATCTGTTTTTTACATCTGAAAATATAAGTACTGATGTGCAGGATTTCTGTATTAAATCTCTAAATGTAATTTAAGCATGGAATACATTTAGTTCCAGTTATATATTAAACATAAACAGAGGCAAGGATCAAATAATATAATAATATACCCTTTTCTATGTTCAGAATGCAAGCAACAAGTGATATCAACTTCAAGACGAACTGCGGTCAACTTCTAGTTGATTTAATAATAAAAATTAATTATAAAAATTAACTGTGATTAAAACAATTGAAGGCGAATACCTTTGAGAAAGGTTTTCATGCTGGGACTCTGGGCCAATTTAACAGCTGTTTGGCCAGAATAGGTGGCCAGCGTTGGATCTGCACCATGGTTTAACAGCATCCACACTGCTGCCAGGCTATCGGCTGCTACTGCATCATGAATGGGGCTGCAATGATTCACAGTAACATCGAGTTTAGCATGATCTTTATGTACACACCAGACAAAAGCTCCCTTACTCCGGATTCACACCGGATGAGTAACATTGTATCAGGTTTCACAAATTCCCATTCACACTGGAACATTGGGCATTTCAGCCTTGGGTAAGTAAATTTACTTTTGGCTACATGGCAATTTTTTTTTCCATTGATGGAATAAGTCGAGTCTGAGAGCCACCAGTAAACCCTTTCTAAACTCCTGTTAGTTAATTTCACTCAACTGCTACTCAGTACTGTGTTAATGTCTGATAAATTGTATCCCATTTTGTAACTCTCGTTAGTATACAGAATTATCCAACACAATACAAGAACATCAACTTAAAACTCCACTGTAGTAGATGTCAAACTTGCATTAGTAAGCAGACTTTTGTTCATATAGTGTGCCTGCATTGATAATGTCTCCACATGTCTGAAGATTAGCATCAATACACTCATAAAGCATGGCAGACCATGGAGTTTTTAACTTTATGCAAATAACAACCTGGATGGTCCTTTACGTCTTCGAACAGGAGAACATTACCATTTTCATGGGAAAGTTTGACTCATCAAACCTCATATTTTTAACCTCTTATAACCTCTAACCTCTTCTATGCTTTTTTTTAAATCCAGAGTGGTCTGCTAGAAGCTCTGGACAAGTTAGAAACGACCAAACTGTTTTCCTAAAAATGTGTCATTAGCTAGAATTTAGTGTGCCTCTAACGCAATGTTAACTCTACACCCTAAGCGACCAGTGTGAATGGGCCTTTAGCAGACATCAGAATTAGACTTTCAAAGTACAATATAAGCAGGCCAATTAAATAGCTCACTACTGGTGGTGTGTTTCTTTTGCTCACCGTGTCCCATCTTGTGCACTACAATTAACATCAGCTCCATGCTTCAGCAGCACCTGCACAATGTGTGTCCATCCCCGAGTGCACGCCTCATGCAGTGCTGTGTAGCCAGCATTGTCCCGCCGGTTCACCTCTCTCACATCCTTTTCTAAGCAATACAGCACCACTTCCTTTAAGCAAAAAAAAAAGAAAAGAAAAAAAAAAAAAAAAAGAAAAAAACAGTATAAAAAAACAACAACAACAAAAAAAAAAAAAAACAGATCCTGACTTTTGAACTTTATGCTGGAAACAATCTGGTCCTTTTCTTCTTTGGCTTAGAGCAAACAACATCCGTTATTTCCATAAACAAGCTGAAAGGCTGACTCATCAAACCACATTACATGTTTCCACCATGCATCATCATGTCCACTTCAGATGAGCACGATCTGTGGATGCTGGAACTGACTGTGTTTTTTCAGTAATGGTTTGTCAAAGAACTTTTTAATGCAGCATCACCTGAGATGAAATATATATATATATATATATATATATAAAAATTGATCTTTGATTGATTTAAAAAAAAATCTCTTTGTACTGGTTTTAAAATTCAAATATTCTGTTTTAGTTGGGAATTGTTTTTGTAGAAGTGTCATTTTTTTACCACATTTTCCATCAACTCCATCCATAAGCCTTAATAGCTTAATACACTAGCAAAACAATCAAGGCAGCAATAAATAGTTATACTATGGGAATAAAAAAACTTACAAAAAAAAAAAAAGAACAAAAAACAGCAAGATTTGGGGTCATGGATTTGTTTCCATATGCCCTGTCTGGTAAAACTAGTACAACAAAGTACCATTTGCCATATTATATTTGCCACGGATGTATATGAAGAAAAAAAAATTCTATACCTGGTATCCCAGCCTAGCAGCTCTTTGTAACAAAGTCTCCCCTGCATTTTTGTTCACAATCAATCGGCGAACCTCTGGAGGTACAGGACGGCTTGGTGTGGATTCTGGGACCCCACCCTTTCCAGGCCCTTTCTTTTTAGAAACAGGAGATAATGTATCTTTTGGAGCTGAGTATGGTGTGGAAGGTTTTTTGGCCAAAGGGCTGTCATCATCTGTGGAGAGGGATGAGGAGCGCTTCCCCGCAAGGCCTCGTTTGATCTTGAGCTGAAATGAGGACATCAGGTAAGAAGAAAGCAACAAAAAGCAAATAATATTAAACGGATAGCAGAGGTTCAACTACTGAGAAAGAGCAATGGATGACTTTTGTAAAAATTCCATATGTCAGCAGAGGGCACTGAAAGACTAAGTTACAAATAAGCACTTTCTTTCATTAGAAAATTATCAACAGAAGTCGTCTTTTTCTAAATCAGATGTCATTTATCAACAGTAGATATTTATTAAGCCAACCTTTTTCTGTTCCTCAGTATCACACAAGTGCTTGCTTTTGAACTTTCTCTTTCCTGGAGGTTTGTCGTTGCAATCTGGGGTTGATGAACTCTCGTGAAGTCGCATGGTCCCTGAGCGGGTGTTCAGGGACTTCCTGGGACTGAGGTCAGGATTGGGTTCTTCACATGGTAAAGTGGCATTAAGAGGAGGGTCCACATCTGTAAAAACAAAGACTGTCCTATAAGTCGCCATTCCTACTCATTTTTACTAAAGGATGTGCTAATGATTATATATCTGGTTATCTTTGGCTAAAGTAATAATGTGAAAGTTTAAATTTAAAACAAATGTTACCGATAAACCACCTGACAATGTTAACAAGCAATGCATTAAATTCAGAAGTTTGTGTTGTTGTATTGGAAAAAAACAAAGCTTAGACAATGTGTAAGAACAAACATTTGATTGTATACAGTATGTCTATACAAGGTCCTGCACTGTATTCATATATATATATATATAT
>JAAIIK010000039.1:4882752-4896293 GCA_014706435.1 Silurus glanis
ATCTTTAAGTATGTGTCCGTTGTGTGTGTCCCTGTGTGTGTGTGTGTGTGTGTGAGAACATATTAGTATACACCAAATTTGTTTCAGAAAACATGATACACTCATCATATACCACCAGGTGAGCAAAGCATTTTGTTTAGTATGTTACTCCACTACATCAACGAAAAACCCACACAGTTTGGTAAAATAAAATAATAAAAAAAAAACGTTGGGACTCGCTGCACTTACACATACATAGGTTCTCTGAAACTGTAACTGAGGAGAGAACACAGTTCTTTCGAATATTCCAATCGGTGTTTTGATGGTGGTGTTGGAGTGCTGTTTAAATATGGTTTTGTCATAAGAGTTCATTTGAGTTGGGTAAGGATAGAGTACGTATATCAGTATAGGATATGATCAAGAACCCTTCAATCCTGTATAATTCTCCCATTTCAGCACCACCACTACTACATAATGCATGAGCATGTCTCAGACCATAACCAATTTTACACCATGCGTGAGCAACCCTTAGTCCATCACCTTTTCTACACCCTGCATGAACACTCAATAGACCAGTGGTCCCCAACCCCTGGGCCGTGGACCAGCACCGGTCCGTGGGTCAATTGGTACTGGGTCGCACAGAAAAAATACATAACTTATATTATTTATTATTTTATTTATTCCATTTTATTAATTATCTGATTCTGAACAGCTTTATTTTGGAAAATTACCGGATTCTCTCCTCCACATCTGTCTATGACTCACTCTTGATGCATGTCATGATGCCTCGGTCACATGTCTTACCTACATCCGCTACCTTCTTAAAGGGGCTGCTCTGGCCGCTAACACATAATACATTACCGCTAAATTAAACCCCCCCAAGCTAGCAAAATAAACAAAAAACAACACAGTGAATTCATGTTTATTATTATATTTACGAAATATCAGTTTTTATGCCTTTTGTATAATTTTGTTTTGTTGTATTTATCCATCACACCTTAAAGGCCGGTCGGTGAAAATGTTGTCTGACATTAAACTGGTCTGTGGCACAAAAAAGGTTGGGGACCGCTGCCATAGACAATCACCAATTCTACACCATGCATGAGCACCCCTGAGACCATCGCCTTTTTGTTTTGTTTTTTTACACCATACAGTCAAGCACTTTATTTTCAATCTTTTTTTTTTTTTTGATTCACACAAATGTTTTCTTTGTGTAACAAAGACTTCAAACTGATTTGTCTATTTTCTCAAGTCTGTCAAAACCACAAATGCTGACACTAAAGATATTAATCTAGCCTATAGGGCAGTTTTGTTGCATTTTTTAATCAGCACAACAGTTTTCAGCTGTGCTAACATAACTGCGAAATGATTTTATATACAGGACCGACTGTTGTCTTTAGGCATAAATACATTGCATTCAAAAAGTATTCAGATGCATTTACATTTTTATTTTGTTACGTCACAACCTGATACTACAATTGTTCAAATAGATTTTTTTTCTCATTAATCTACACTCAGTACCCCATAATAACAAAGTGAAAACAGAACTCTAGATATGTCTAATTTTAAAGTCTAAGACCCTTTGGAAAAACAACTGAACAATCTCTTGATTGTTGCTGAGATGTTTTAACACCTTGACTGGAGTCTACCTGTGGAAAAGTTTATTGATTGGACATGATTGTCGATGATAGAAAGGCACACTCCTGTCTATAGAAGGCCTTACAGCTGGCCATTAGCCAAACCATAAGGTCAAAGGAACTGCCTGTAGAGCTCAGAGACTGGTTTGTTGCAAGGTACAGATTTTGGAAAGGGTTAAAAATTTTTTACAGAAAATTCCAAAGCGCACAGTGGCGTCCATAATTCTCAAATGGAAGAAGTGTGGCACAACCAGGACTCTTGTAAGAGCTAGTCGCCTGGCCAAATTGAGAAATGGGGGAGAAGGGCTTTAGTAAGAGAGGTGACCAAGAAGCGGATGGTGAGTCTGACTGAGCTCCGGAGATCTTATTTGGTAATGACACAAAGTTCCAGAATGACATCCTCAACAAAAAGCCTGCACTTAGCACCTCCGTCTGGGCGAATGTTAAACTTCCTACATGACAAAGACCCTAAGCACACAGCCAAGACAACACAGGAGTTAATGTCCTATAAAGGTGGAGCCAAAGCCCTGACTTGAACCCTATTGAACATCTCTGGAGAGACTGGAAAGTGGCTGTCCACCAACCTGAACAGCTTGAGAGGATTTACCAAGAGGAATGGCAGAAAAGGTGTGCAAATGTGTAAGTGTGCAAAGCTTGTTGAATCATACCCAAAAAGACTTAAGGTTGTAAATACTGCCAAAGGTGCTTTAACGAAGTACTGATTTAAGGGTCTGAATACTTATGTACATGTGATATTTCAGTTTTTTATTTAAATAAAAAAAAAAAAAAAAAACAAAACAAAAAAAAAAAAAAAACGTACATTTCTAGAATTCTGTTTCCACTTTGTCATTATAGGGTGCTACGTGTACCCCAGAACTCATAAGTCAGCAGTTATAAAAATATTCAGATCACACCGTCTGGCACCAACCATCATGTGCTGGGCCCAAACACTGAGATCAAATGTTTCTCCCTTCTGAGGTTGACGTGAGCAGTACCCTAAGCTGTATACACCCAGATCCGTTTCAATTGAAGCATTTCCATCTTGCCACATGATTGGCTGATTGGTTAATAGCATGAATGAGTATGTGTACAGGTGTTTCAGATACATTTCTCAATGAGTTTATTTACTTTATATGGGGGTCACACACAAATTTTATTCTGATTTTAAAAGCACATTGCCTCAATTTATAAAGAAACCCTAATTTCTTGTTTGCCTATTTAGAGTTACTGACTAGCAGTTTCTAATTTAAAGAGTTTGCTGTATAAATTCAATTCTCAAACTGAAACAAGGGTTATAATAATTTTATTATTCAAATCAGCCATAATCCAGGACTCATGTTCCCACTGATATTATTTGTACACTGATAAACCCAAATTTTATTCACAATAGAACATAGAAAACATATCAAATGTTAAAACTGAAACAAATTTACCATTTTAAGGAAAAGTTTTAACTTTAAAATTGATTGCAATAACATCTCAAAAAAGATGTTGCAGAAGCATCAAAATACTGGGAAAGTAAGTGGTACTAACAAGGTAGAGCTAGAAGAACATTTTGCAACTAACTAAGTTGATTGGCAACAGGTCAATAACATGATGAGCTTCTTCGAGAGTCAAAATCTCTCAGAAGTAAAGATGGGCAGAGTTTCACCAATTTGTGAAAAGCTGCGTCTATAAATGTTCCTTAATGTAACTTGCAAAGGCTTTAAAAATATCAACTACAGTACATATCATCAAAAGATTCAGAGAATCTGGGGAAATCTCTGTGCGTAAGCGAAAAGGGCGAAAATCAATATTGGAAGCCCATGAACTTCAGGCCATCAAATGGCAGTGCATTAAAATCAGGCATGGTTCTGTGATGGACATCACTGCATGGGCTCAGGAATACTTCCAGTATCACGGTCTGTGAAGACTTCGTCGTGCCATCCAAAAATGCAAGTTAAAGCTCTATCATGCAAAGGAAAAGCCATATATGAACATGATCCAGAAACGCTGCTGTCTTCTCTGGGCCAAAGCTCATGTAAAATGGTCTGTGGTAAAGTGGAAAGCTGTTCTGTGGTCAGACGAATCAAAATTTGACATTTTTTTTTTGGCAACTATGGGCCTCTAGGCTAAAGTGGAGAGGGACCTTCCAGCTTGTTATCAGCGCTCAGCTCAAAGGCCTGCATCTCTAATGGTATCGGGGTACATTAGTGCCTATGGAATAGGCAGCTTGCACATGTGGAAAGGCACCATCAATACTGAAAGATATCCACATTTTAGAGCAGCATATGCTCCTATCTAGAAGATGTCTTTTTCAAGGAAGGCCTTGCATATTTCAGCAGGACAATGCTAAACCGCAGACTGGAGCCACAGCATGGTTTCCCTAATAGTTAGGATTTTAATAATTGAAAATATCAGTTGTATCGCCAAGCTGCCACTCTTGGGCCCTTGAGCAAGGCCCTTTACCCTCTGTGCTTCAGGGTCGCTATATCATGGCTGACCCTGTGCACTAAACACAGCTTCCTAACATTGTTTGGATATGCGAAAAAAAAAAGTAATGCACATGTAACAAGTAAAAATCGCTCTTTACACCTTACCCCTTTTAACTGAAAATATTTGCTGGATCTTGAAATTAAAAATACGCAGGACCCAGGAGTGTTGAGCGGTTAGAATCTTATATCAGGCAATAATGGGACAACATTTCTCTCCCAAAACTCCAGCAACTGGTTTCCTGCCCAGATGCTGACAGACTATTGTTAAAAGATGATGTGATGCTACCTGTGGTTAATATGAGCCTGTCCCAACTTTTTTGAGATGTGTTAAAATTACCTTATTTTTTTTTTCTTCTTAAAATGGTATATTTTCACAGTTTAAACAGTTGTTTATAGGATCTGCAAATCATTGCATTCTATTATTATTTACACCGCGTCCCAACTTGTTTGGAATTGGGGTTGTAAATAAGAGTTGAAGCTGATAATGCTCATTTTAAATTGTTGGCCAGTTCGCTGTGAAACATTCTGATGCCATTTCTGTTTGACAATTAACAAAAAATTATAAAAACTTTTAAAACCTACATTCAACTCAGCTTTGCATTTCGTCTTTGAAAATAGACATTTTGAAAAAAAGAGTCAGAAATTCAGATTTAGATTTCCACTGAGCATACCAGAGGCTGAACCTAGAGATATAAATCTTTTTCTTCCAGACGATATGATTCACATTACAAAACATAGTATATTACACAATACATAACTGATACAACTAATAATATGATGCACTACTGGTATGCTGTGATTAGGTTTAGGCCCCAATCTGGCCCAATTAAATTTGTTTTCCAACAAAGAAAAGTTTTCAGGACAGAAAACTTTGCTTTAAAAGCAAGTTTCAAGCAAGATTACATGGCAAGCTTCTTTTTACTTTTTCAAAAAAATAGAAGAAATAACAAACAACAATAATACAATTAATTAATGGAAACCTTAATTAAACACTCAACTGTGTTATTTAATGCTCCAATCAAGTAGAAATAAAAACATAAAGACAGTGTAAACAAATGAGTTTTTAAAAGGGATTTAAAATAATCCCAGTCTGATTGAAGGATTTGTAGAGGAAAAGTTCTAGAGTCAACTGAAAGTCTTAGCACCCACGATACTAAAATAGTAAGTGTAACAATCAGTAGGCAGTCAGAGAAGCAATGCAGGGAACAGGTGTAAACATAGAAGTCTGAGTGGTAAGAAAGGGTGAGGATATACAGTGCATCCGGAAAGTATTCACAGTGCTTTACTTTATCCACATTTTGTTATGTTACAGCCTTATTCCAAAATGGATTAAATTCATTATTTTCCTCGAAATTCTACAAACAATACCCCATAATGACAAATTGAAAGAAGTTTTTAGTTTATAAATAAAAAAAAAATCACATGTACATAAGTATTCACAGCCTTTGCCATGACACTAAAATTGAGCTCAGGTGCATCCTGTTTCCACTGATCATCCTTAAGATGTTTCTACAACTTGATTGGAGTCCACCTGTGGTTAATTCAGTTTACTGGACATGATTTGGAAAGGCACACACCTGTCTATATAAAGGTCCCCTAACCTCTGAGACAGGATTGCATTGAGGCGAGGATCTGGGAAAGGCTACAAAAAAATTTCTGCAGCATTGAAGGTCCCGATGAGCACAGTGGCCTCGATCATCCATAAATGTAAGAGGTTTGGAACCACCAGGACTCTTCCTAGAGTGGGCCTCCTGGCCAAACTGAGCGAACGTGGCCTTCAAATCAAGGAGGTGACCAAAAACTCAATGGTCACTTTGAAAAAGTTCCAGCGTTTCTCTGTGGAGAGAGAAGAACCTTCCAGAAGAACAACTATCTCTGCAGCACTCCACCAATCAGGCCTGTATGGTCGAGTGGCCAGATGGAAGTATCCATCCTTATCTCCTCAGTATAAGGCACTTGACAGCCTGCCTGGAGTTTGCAAAAAGGCACCTGAAGGACTCTCAGACCATAAGAAACAAAGATTGAACTCTTTGGCCTGAATGCCAAGTGTCATGTCTGGAGGAAACTAGGCATCGCTCATCACCAGGCCAATACCATCCATAAAATGAAGCATGGTGGTGGCAGCATCATGCTGTGGGAATGTTTTTCAGCGGCAGGAACTGACAGACTAGTCAGGATTCAGGAAAAGATGAATGCAGTTTAGAATGGGGCAATGGTTCATCTTCCAACAGGACAACAACCCTAAGCACACAACCAAGATAACAAAGGATTGGCTACGGGACAACTCTGTGAATGTTCTTAAGTGGCCCAGCCAGAGCCCAGACTTAAACCTGATTGAACATCTCTATAAAGGTCTAAAAATGTCTGTGCACCAATGCTCCCCATCCAACCTGATGGAGCTTGAGAGGTTTTGCAAAAAGAATGGGAGAAACTGCCCAAAAACAGGTGTACCAAGCTTGTAGCATCATACTAAAAAAAGACTTGAGGCTGTAATTGGGGACAAAAGTGCTTCAACAAAGTGTTGAGCAAAGGCTGTGAATACTTATGTCCATGTGATTTTTTTCCTCTTTATTCAAATAAAATTTGAATACATTTCAAACACACTTCTTTCACATTGTCTTTCTGGAGTATTGTTGGTAGACATTGTAACAATAAAAAAATGTGGAAAAAGTGAAGCGCTGTGAATACTTTCCAGATGCATTGTAAAGTGACAAGTAAGTAGCATGATTTTAAAATAAATCAGGCATTAGATGGGAATTCTGTGGAAAGCAGCATGCTGAATTTAAACCTGTGGAGGGTTTTATTTGGAATACCATAGAGAATACCATTACATTAATCAATCTGAGATTTTACCAAAAAGATTGATCAGAAATTCAGTGCCGCGCTGAGAAATGTCATTGCCGGGCAACAATGCAGTGACTATAGAGAAAAGTTCAGGATACATTTTTGATGTGCTTTTCGAAAAGAAACTTAGTGTCTAGAACAATTCTAAGGCTCTTGACTTGGCAAAAGAAAGGTATCAGATAGTCATCGATGCAGATGTTAAACCTGTGTACTTTCAATAGTGTGGACTTGGAGCCATTGAGAAGAACCTAGTTTTTATGGACATTTAATTTGCGGAACTTGCAAGGTCAGCAATGTCTGTAAAGAAGCAGGTGAGAGAAGCAAAGGGAAAGGTGATGGCAGATTTGATGTAAAAACTGTGCACTGTGTAGATTTGACCTTCATGGTGACCTAGAATAAACAATGAAGATGAATGGCTCAATGGCAGGTTGGTTTTATTAATATTGAGGTCTTTTTGAGAATATGTGTAACTGCAGTTTTTCATGAAGGTATCATACCACAGGCGAGGAATGAGTGTATTACTGCAGTTACTGCTTGATCGCTTACGCGTTTTGTCTCAGCCAGCTCAGTTACATCTGGTGCAGCATCAGAAGCTGTTTTCACTATTGGCAAAAACCATGTGAAGATGAACGAGAGGATGAATTGTTACACTCGATGTTTACAACAAATTCCCTGGATTACCATGAATAATGTTAATTGTATCGCAAGGCAGTCAGCTGTCACACCGATAACAGTAAGAAACAGAAGTGCTTCAAATGATATACTTCGAGTTACACTGATAACTTGTAGGGTGAGTCTGTCGGCTTAGGAATCATGGAACGAAATGAGGTAAGTGGCTTAATGTCCACCCAGAGTTTGCCAGGAATAAAGGCAGATGAGGTAAGCTGCGTATGGATTATGTCAGTTTAAGAATGTAAAAATTTCAAGAAGGCTGCAGTAGATTGTTGAGATGTAGATTGAGAAGATGATTCTCATGTTGCTTTCCTTAATAGCTAAAAGTTAATGCATAATACAGTGGGCCAGCAGCATCAAAGCTCTTAACAAAGCAGGTGATGACCTGACCATTCTTAGCTCCTCAAGATTGCAACTGGTAGTTTATAGCTGATGAAGCTCAAAGGTGCAGAGTGAACAAACAACACTGTTCAGTATTTCAGAGACTAGAGTGTTAAACATTGCAGAAAAGGAATCATAATGCTCAACCAGGTCAGCAGGGGAGGCCTAGCAGACAGGACTGGGGAGGAAATTGAATCAACCTGATGAGGTTACTTTGGTTAATGTGTCTGATAGATTGTTTAAAAGAACAAAAGCAACAAAAAGCAGACTTTTATGGTCAGAGATTAAAATAGTCAAACTGGGAGATTTGGAAGTGTGAAATTGGATGAAGATGGATTGGACTGTAGTTAGTGTCAACAGACTGCTACATTGACTCAGGACTACATTTCGCTTCTGATTACCATCACTGTACCCCGCAACATTGTATATCTGCTATAAATGGACATTCGGTGCAACCCAGATGAGGATGGGTTCCCTCTTGAGTCTGGTTCCTCTCAAGGTTTCTTCCTTATGCATCTCGGGGAGTTTTTCCTTGCCACAGTCGCCACCGGCTCGGCTCGCTCATCAGGGACAAACTTACTTATAAAGAACAAATTCAATTTTAATCACCACATTATCTGTGTAAAGCTGCTTTGAGACAATGTTCATTGTTAAAAGTGCTATACAAATAAAAATGAATTGAATTTACGGAATAATCCCATTACAGCAGACTGGATGTATATAGCTTTGACTGGATATGGCTTTGCTATACAGTATGTTGGAAAATGAACAAAATCGATTAATGCTGGGACAGGGAACTTTTTGGCTTGATGGGGAAAAGTCACTGTGCAGTTGTAAAGTCTCGGTCAGATACAAAAAAAAGGTCAGTCCAGCTGGATATTTATGAGGGGCAGCGTTTACCAGTTTACCATTACAAAATTATGTAAATATAAAATAGGATGGCAAGTCTGATGTGAATAAAGAAATATTGTCATTCATGTTATTAAAAGTTACACTAAGATCAGGTAACAGAGAGACACAACCCTAGTCAGAGGCTAGTGGCAGGTCATTTACTAATTTAACCATTGCTATCTCTGTGCTTTCATAAGTGACTGAGATACTGTGACTGTTTTTATATTTATGTCAAATGTCAGCCTTGTCAAGAATATGCCTTATTTATTGTGACAAACCACTACTGAGTAAAATATGGCCCGATTTAATCTACATACTCCTTTGAGTTATAAACATGCAAGCAAGCAAAGTACATTAAATGCTTGATTAATTGTATTTAACTTTACAATAAGCACAACATTAGGGCTCCAACATGCAACTATTATATCAATTATTCTTCAAATGAATTATTCATTTGGATTATTTTCCCACCTGGATGTAACTAAACAATAAAAAAAAAAGAAAGAAAAGAGCCTTCTATTGGATAATTACTGCAGTGATTAACCTTAGCTGATGCAGTAAGCAGCTGTTTATTTCTTTGTTGTAAGACATAGCCTACGATTATGAAAAAGATCTTACTCTGCTTCAAGAAGGTTTAAATTATTAGCCTGTATCAAGCAAGGAAAACCACTAAGAAGATTGTTGAAACTACTAAAATTGGGTTAATAACTGTCCAACATGTTATTAAAACTTGGAAGGATAGTGGTGAACCATCATCTTCAAGGAAGAATAGGGTGGTCAGAATAGAATCTCGATTGATTATGATAAGAAATTCAAAAATAAAATAAAAAACAGCAGTAGAGGTCAAGACTATGCTGAATAGTGAAAGTAAGATTATTTCCCAAATGTAAAGAAAACTCAAGGGATTGAGACTAAACAGCTGTGTGGCCTTAAGAAAACCACTTGTCAAATAGAGATTTTCAGAAAAAAAAAGCTTCAAACTGCTAAGGAGCATAAAGATTGAACTCTGGAGTAATAGAAAAGGTGGTCTGCTGAATCCAGATTTACCAGAGTGAAGGGTAAGAAGAGAGGGAGATAAAATGATGCATCCACCATGCCTAGTGCTTACCATACAAGCCTGTTGGGAAAATGGGGAAACAAGCCTGTGGGGGAATTTGGGGTTGCTACCGTTGTTCAGGTTTAGGTTCCGTAAGGCTATGGGCCAAACAAATAAGGTCAGCTGACTATCTAAATGTACTGAATGGCCAGGTTTTTCAATCAATAATTTTTTTCCCTCCCTAATAGCCTGGGCCTATTCCAAGATAAAAATGCCAGGATTCATTGTATATCTTCTTCTTCTTCTTTCAGCTGCTCCCATTAGGGGTTGCCACAGCGGATCATCCGTCTCCATACCCCCTCTTTTAAACCAACTACCTGCATGTCTTCCCTCACCACATCCATAAATCTCATCCTTGGTCTTCCTCTTTTCCTCCTTCCTGGCAGCTCCATCCTCAGCATTCTTCTACCGATATACCCAATGATATACTGCACATGTCCAAACCATCTCAACCTCGCCTCCCTCACCTTGTCTCCAAAACGTCCTACATGCGATGTCCCTCTAATAAACTCATTTCTAATCCTGTCCTTTTCACTCCCAATGAAAATCTCAACATCATCTTCTTCTTCTCAGTGCCACTGTCTCTAAACCATACAACATCGCAGGTCTCACCACAGTTCTATAAACTTTCCCTTTCACTCTTGCAGATACTCTTCTATCACAAATCACTCCTGCTATCACTCTTCTCCACCCACTCCACCCTGCCTGCACTCTTTTCTTCACTTCTCTAACACACTCTCCATTACTTTGCACTGTTGACCCCAGGTACCTGAACTCCTCCACCTTTTCCACCTCTTCTCCCTGCAACTGCATGTCAATTTCAATGTTTGTATATTTATGTATATATAATTTAATTATTATGCAAAATTAAATTCATTATATATTCTAGATACTTATATATTCACAACTGAATGTCTATTTTTAAGAATGTTTGTCAATTTGCCAACTGCTGTTATCGTTGAAAAACAATACAAATGTTGATTTACACCTTTGATACTCATCTATTTTTTATATTATTTATTTATGTATTTTTTACAGAAAGAAACAACCCTGCACAAGTGAATTTGTTCAAGAAGAAATCCCCCATGCACTCCTCAACAATAATCTTAATAAAATGACAAAATGATAATAATAATCAGTTGTTGCAGCCCTAAAATTGTGTGCCTCCAGCTTTGCAGTAACAGTTTGGAAAAAAATTCCACATATAGCAGAACTTTTTTTTAATAAAAAAAAAAACTGAAATATCACATTTTTTAAATACTCAAGTATTTAGACCCTTTACTCGGTTAGTTGAAGAACCTTTGGCAGCAATTACAGCCTAAACTCTTTTTGGGTATGATGCAACAAGCTTTGCACACCTGGATTGGGGGCCATTTCTGCCATACTTCATGGCAAATCCTCTCAAACTGTTCAGTTTGGATGGGGACTGTCGGTGGACAGCCACTTTCAGATCTCTCCAGAGATTTTCAATACGGTTCAAGTTGGGGCTCTGGCTGGGCCTCTCACAGAGTTGTCCTTAAGTCACTCCAGTGTTGTCTTGGCTCTGTCCTTAGGGTTGTTGTCATGTAAGAAGGTGAACCTTTGCCCAGACTGAGGCAGACTGAGTGCTGTCAGCTTTCCCTCAACCCTGACCAGTTGCCAAGTCTGTGCTGCCACCATCACACTTTACTTTAGGGATGGTTTTGATGGTGGTGGTGCTGGTGATAGGTGGTGCCTTGTTTCTTCCACATATAACGTTTAGAATTAAGGCCAAACAGTTATTAGCTAACAGCTATTGCAAGAGACCTGGTTGTGCCACACTTCTTTCAATTGAGAATAATGGAGGCAACTGTGCTTTTGGGATCTGTGCCTTGCAACAATACTGTCTCTGAGCTCTGCAGGCAGTTCCTGCGACCTCATGGCTTGTTTTTTTTTATATGATATTCATTGTCAGCTGTGAGGCCTTTTATAGAGAGTTGTGTGCCTTTCAAAATCGTGTCCAATGCATAAACCTTTCCACAGGTAGACTCTAGTCAAAGTGTAGAAACACCTCAGCAACAATCAAGAGAAGCGGGAGGCACCTGGGCTAATTTTCAACTCTTGTTGCAAAGAGTTTGAATACTTGTACTGGATGTACATGTGATATTTCAGATTTTTTCATTTAGACACTCAGACATTTCTATAATTTCATTTTCACTTTGTAATTATGGGTTACTGAGTGTAGATTGATAAAGAAAAAAAATCCATCTGAACAATTGTAGGCTGCAACATTAAATTGAAAAAAAGAAAAAAAAAAAAATGAAATAAGCTATACAAGCTGCACATTGATATATCCAAGTTTCATTTCTATAGAATTGTCCCTTTAGAAGATATACCTTAAATGGTTGCTGAAATGTGAGGGGTGAAATACTGTGTATATACAAAAGAGAAGTCCAAATCAAATCAATATTTAGTGTGACTACCCTTTGGCTTTCAATTCTTCATTTTGCACACTTTGACAGCGATTTTGTAGGATCAGAGGCAGTTGTATAATTAATTAATAATAGCAAGCAGATGCTTGGAATAATTTCATATGTAGGTTGAAACACAGGCTGTTAACTGAAACAAAAACAGGTGTGTGAAAACGGGCAAAGTAGAGGACTGTAGATGCAGTGGTCAACTAAGGAAACTTAATGCAGATGATGAAAGGCACATCACGCTTACTTCACTTCAACATCGGAAAATGTAAAGCAGTGTCAACAGCAAAGAAATGGTAGTAAACAGTGGGACACAGGTATACCTATCTGTTCAGAAGTGGTCTTCATGGAAGAACTGAGGCCAAAAAGCCATATCTCCATCATGGAAACTAGACTAACTAACTCAACTATGCACGCAGGAAAAAAATGTTTGCAGCTACTCTATACAGATGAGCCAGAAATATTTGGCTGCTGCAGCAGGCAAGTTGTTTGTCAAAAAGCTGAAGAACAATTTAATAATCTGCAGGCAACAGTGAAGCATGATGGAAGTTCCCTGCAAGTTTGGGGCTGCATTTCTGCAAATGGGGTTTGAGTTTTGATCACGATTTTTGGTGTCCTCAATACTGAGAAATACAGTCAAATACTTATCCATCATGCAAGACCATCAGGGAGGCATCTGACTGACCCCAAACCAGCCTTCGCTTCCCACGTGCATCAATGAGCGTTGACCGCCCATGATCCTGTCGCCGATTCACCACTGTTCCTTCCTTGGACCACTTTTGATAGATGTTGATCACTGCAGACCGGGAACACCACACAAGAGCTGCATTTTTGGAGATGCTCTGACCCAGTGGTCTAGCCATCACAACTTGGCTCTTGTCAAACTCACTCAAATCCTTACGCTTGCCCATTTTTCCTGCGTCTAACACATCAACTTTGAGGAGAAAATGTACACTTGCTGCCTTTAACTTTTAATAAAAAGATAAAAGAGATAATCAGAGTTTTTTTACTCACTGGTCATAATGTTATAATGTCATAATGTTGTGCCTGGTTGGTGTGTGTGTGTGTGTGTGTGTGTGTGTGTGTGTGTGTGTGTGTGTGTGTGTGTATATATATATATATATATATATAT
>JAAIIK010000039.1:4896303-4911459 GCA_014706435.1 Silurus glanis
TGTGTGTGTGTGTGTGTGTGTGTATATATATATATATATATATATATATATATATATATATATATATATAGACCCAGCTAAATAAATTCAGAATAAATAAATTCAGAAATGATGTAAATATTCACTGAAAGTCTCAATGACTGATAGTAGATTTTTAGCAATATGCAATGAAATATAAATCAAATGAAGTGAAGTTGCACGCCGTAGTGTACATCTTTTCTATACATCATACGTTAGTTAGTTGTTCAAACTTTTTCATCAACTAGGATCAAATAGTTATCAGTCCTAGATACAGATCAAAGCTAATGATTGTGCTTAAGTTTAGATGTTGTGCATGATACCTCAGAGAAGACAGTTAGTTTAGCCTATTGTCTACTGGCAAGGCATGACTCAAAATTGCCACCGAGTCAAAAGAAAAAAAATGACAGCAGAACCTTCCTAAGTGCAACTGACATCCAGTCAGACTTCAGGTACACATTCAGGTGTTTCAGAGACCATAACCTGCTGCAAGTTGCCACTTCATACAGGAATATATCCAAAGCATACCATGCTTCAGACATGGCATTCATTAATTTACACACATCTGCAGAAAAA
The DNA here is from genome assembly GCA_014706435.1 of Silurus glanis. Taxonomy (NCBI): domain Eukaryota; kingdom Metazoa; phylum Chordata; class Actinopteri; order Siluriformes; family Siluridae; genus Silurus; species Silurus glanis. Next base: position 4,896,898 of record JAAIIK010000039.1, read on the forward strand.
GAACCCTAGGATTCCCTGCAATATCTGCTGCCCTGGCAGCCAGTGTAAAGATATCTATAACCTATTGTGCCCCTAAAGGCCTAGCAATTTTCTTGTGGCATAGAACAGAGATTTGCTTAACCAGAGAAATTTCTACAGTCATCTAAGGGGGGGGGGGGGTGCTCTATTGAGTTGGACAAACCTTTGAGGCAGAGAAATCAAGAGATTGGTACACCTGTGATTGAGCCTTATACTAGTCTTAGATTTACTGGATGTAAATTGGGATAGTGGCTCTTCAAGGGTAAACTGCACAATAAATAATACTGTGTCGATTCTATAGACAATTACAGTGCAGCTCCTATCCGAAAAGTTCCAAGAATTAAAACTCTTACTGTTAGAAGGGTGGCTAAATATCTTGCACTCAATGCATGAATAAAGTAATGGTTGGTTATGCTAAAATATTGATTTTATCATTATTTTATCTAGCAGTTCCTCCTGGAGGATTTAAACAAAAATACAAATTTGAGTAAAAGTTTGTCATCATTTGCTGTCTTTAAACAAAGACATTACATCAAGAAATGTAAAAAAAAAAAAAAAAAAAAAAAAAAAAAAAAAATTTGTGTAGCAGCAAATAAAGAACATTCCTAGTGGTAAAACAATAGCAGCAAACTTCTCACAGTAAATGAATTTAAAAACAGGAAACAAATGTTTGTGTCAAAAAGCTTTTTGCCTGTACCCAATGTTTTTATACCCGAGAGTCCAAGTCATAAAAGAACGTTATTGTACTTACCTATTTCTTCATTCTCTCCATCCACCAAACTCGCCTCATTTTCCCTGTTGGCTTCCTTTTCCTTATCTGTAATGTACTCCCCATTCTGGTACTTGCGGTTCCTGCATCGCTTTCTCTTTTTTGCAGAGGCCGGGTCTCTTCCCTCTGCTACCTGAGCAGATCTAATGTTGTCTGTGTCCCCACCTTCAGGCAGAGGATTAAGACGAGGCCTTCCCCGAGGTCGCCTTAGTGGGAAAGCGGGATTCGGCAAAACTGGAGAAGTGGGTGGTTCTGGAGGAGGAGGAGGAGGAGGAGTAGGTGGAGAAGCAAAGCTCCAGTCTCTCAGCAATGCATAGTCGGTGCGCCGGCGCCCTCGTTTTGGCCTTGGAGAGGACACTTGCTGCAAGTTAGTCTCCTTAGTGGGCTGATCAGTCTTGGTGAGGGAAGCAGGGTCCACCCGCAAACTTCTTGCTGAGTGGTTTTCAAAATCTAGAGAAAACAGCAAGGACAGACATTGAATAATGCATCCCCCCCCCAAAAAAAAAGAACCACTATTTAAATGTAATCATTTGCTTGGTAAACAGTGAAAGGAAATAAGTATTCAGACACTTTTATTTTGCAGTGGTCTACACATGCCTGTTAAAAAAGGTAGAATTTGTGATGTATGAAACCAAGGTCAACCATCCACCCTGTGCGAAATTAAAACAAGGAAAAATGAAGTGAAAAACATTCACAAACATTTAGGGAAAAATGGAAAGTTAGTGTGAACATCATTTTATAATTGGGGATGTGGCTATGCCTAGAATGGAACAATCACATTCAATCTCGTGTTAAAAAGTAATTATAAAGCGGTCATTGATGGAATTATTCCAATTAATTACAAACAAAGATCAGGATGAGGATTTTCTTCACACCTTCTTGGGTTCATTTGAGTGGTTCACAAAAAAAGTTTATAAAGCATGCATGGTATCCCACCTGTTGAAATATATCAATTACGAGTGGGGTATACAAGAATTTCCAAAACATTAGACTATGGGGGTCCAATCATTTCCACACCAAATTCATCTGTTTAAATCTAATGATTTTCATTTTCAATGACTATCAGGTGTTGCCCTTCATTGGTTGGAATGAAAACCTGCCCCCCAGATTGGACACCCTTGCATATGATGTACCATTGTCAACAAATAGTTAAATTGGACCCCGACAATTGCAAAAAATTCACCAAGAACAGAAAGTCCCTTTAAAAGTTCTGTTAAAAAAAAAAAAAAAAAAAGAAGATGACAGCTTTGCAGAGAAGTTGCCAAGAGAACTACAGCAACATTAAGGAAACTGTACAGGAATATTTGATGATACTAATAATCTCTGAATGTGATTACAATCTTGACTATTCTTCACATAACTGTGGTATGGATCAAGGTGCCTAGACGGAAGCCTCTTCTTACATCTTGGCTCAACCAAATAAGCCCAACCATGTGGCAAAATGTGTTATGGCTCAATGATACAAATTTCAAAAGTTATGTTTGACTGAAAAAAAAACAAAAAAAAAAAACAACCAAACAAAAAAAAAATAAAACACCAAGCCAACGATGCAGCATGGTGGCGGCAGCTTTATGCTTTACAGATAATAGCAAGAACTGTGGCTTAATCAAAGCAGATTAAAATCATGAATAAATACAAATTGACTTTAGTGCAAACCTTCAGGTATCTCCTGGAAAGCTAAGAAAAACATTGCTATCAACAGGACAATGCACCAAAAAATATATTCAAGTCAACAAAAAAATCAATTCAACAAAGATAAAAAAAGGTCACAGTTGTACGCAGGTGATGCACATACATACTGATGGATCCAGAATGAAATCCATGGAAATCTTACTGATGGATCAGCAAGAAAGCTCGGTACAGTAATCCCTCGCCACATCGCGGTTTAGCTTTCACGGCCTCACTGTGTCGCGGGTTTTTACACGGAACATATCTAATTTTGTTTTGCGGATTTTACGCAGTATTGCGGGATTTTCCGGTATATAGGTAGTATTGTTGAGTTATTTTTATTATTTTTGCGGTAAAATAAGCATTTTCTAGCAAAAAAAAAGGCTTTCAGAAAAGCTGTAATGCTCTTCTTGTGTATGCAGTACATTCATTATCATCATCACCTTCATCATCATTAGTACTGTACACTTAATTCCTCATCATCTTCATCATTCAAGTTGTATCTTAACTGGTGAGTGCCCATATAGAATTTTTTATCTTAAAATTACGTAGGTTTAAGAATATTGAAAGTGTTTAAGAGCAGAGGAAAGGTTTATAAGAGTGTCAGGACTGTTTATAAAACCTTAAGATATACAGGTATTCTGTACACTTACTGTATACATATTTGGTTGCCACTTCGCAGATTTTCGCCTATCGTGGGGGGGGGGTCTGGAACGTAACCCCTGAGACAGGCGAGGAACTACTGTATTGCCAAGTCTGTATATGCGATCCTGATAGTCTTTAAAAGGAATGAGTGAAATAAACAACAAACTAGTAGTTTAGCATATACACGCTTATCAAATGTCCTTCTATTCTCAAAAAAGATTTATTTCACTTAATCTGTATGTGTTGTAAGTTTACAATGAGGGTGAAAAAAATAGGACATGTAAACACACACACACACACACACACACACACACACACACACACATTATCGAGAATGCTATACCGTGCTTTTTATGTTTCCAATTAATGTTTTCTATTATTTAAATCTTAGGCATGGTTTATTCGTGTTTATTTTTTCTAGTACTTATGAGCAGTGACAACAGGCTAAACACACTTTTCATTAATGAATGCAAGTAACCAAACCTTTCCATTAATACAGTTACGATTTTTATAAATTAAATCTACAAATGCATGCTTCAAGTGATTCCGATGGATGCCATTATGGTTAGGTTTGAGTTCACACTGTTATTATTGTTGTTATTCCAATTTCATTTATTGGCAGTTCATTACATGATTCCAATCATTTCAGGGAAAAGCTATGTACAATAGCTTAACGTGTGGTTAAGCTATGTTAAGAGGTTCTTTTCCACACACTCCATTGCGTTTTCAGGTTAGACTCAAAACAATTTGACAAAAGCCTGTTGTCTAATGAACGTTAATCTTTCAGTCTATTAAAACACCATGTACACAAGCATGTAATAAGCACTGAGAGACAGAAAAGATTCACTATGTGACAAGTAGTGCCTGTCAGGGGCTTTAAAAGTAGATTTTTCATGCTGGCTGCACAATCCACTGAGAAAATTTCAATTGGTCGGCTTCAGATCACACAATATGATAAGCTTTTAATCAAGTATTATGCTGTAAAGTTTAAAAAAATGAGGCTATTTAATGAAAGACATTTAATGAAACAAAATTTTATGACAATTTTTAGAAACCAATAGAGTAGTGTGCAAAAATCGAAATTCAAATGTCAAATTCTTTTGCCACTTCTTATTATACAACTTATTCACCTCGTTTTTTGGGGGTTTTTTAGCTGCAGATTTTGGTCTTTTAAGTAATGTTACATTGTTAAATAAAATATATATTTTTACTGGCAAAGAAATTTCTATTGCCGAAATAACTTTTTCCCCTATCTTACTTTCTGATTTTTTCATTCACGCAAAGATCACCACCATTAAAAAACTTTCATAAATCCATTGGAAATGCTTCATTTGGTTTTCCTTACAAACAAACAAACAAAAAAAAAAATCATAAATGAGGGCAAATTTGATAAAATCTGATTTCAAGTAAGATGATCAATGCCATGAAAAGGAATTAGTTAATTTCACTGTATAACTGGGGTCACTGCCTAGTTAAAATGTTAATTCAGTTTCTTGGTCCATTCTCCTCTAATATTGAATAATATGTAATGCCCAAGTACTGAGAACAGCCCCATATATTTTACTTCTGTCCTTTAGACCACAAGATGCAAACCACTCAGCAGCAGTAAGAATGAGAATCTTAGATTGGAATTCACAAAGAAAAATAGACCTCTATCAACATGATGGAAAGGGCAAAATGTAGAGAAAGAAAGGATCTGTTCATGATCTAAATCACACAAGCTCATTGTGTCAAGCACAGTGCAGGTGTCATGACTTGGGCTTGCATAGCTGCTGTTATTGATGTACCTTTTAATGACATCAGCAGAATTAATAAAGAAAACTACAGAAATAGTATTTTTTGTCAGTTTAGGGAGAAAAACATCTAATCTAACTCAGGGGTGTAGACTTGAAAAGTCAATTCCCCAAACATTAAACCAAATGAGCATCATTTGACCACCCAAAGCGGTGACTGAAAAGAGAAAAACTACAACTGAAAGAAGCTAGAAAAGAAGAATGTAAAACAGTTTGGTAATGTCACTTGGTCAACGGTTTGATGCAGTTATTGCAAGTAAGGGGTGTGCATCCAAATATTATGTTAATATTAATAAACTTCTATTTCAAAACCTAAAAATAGGCAATATATTCTAATTTGTTCTGGATATAATATCAGAATATGAAAGCTTAAATTCATATCAATCATCTCTCTCTCTCTCCCTCAGGAACGGACCGCAAGTTTGTTTAGTCTCCACATCGCACTTTGAGCGCATATTTGTAAACTTGAAAACATACACAACAATGCCAGGGGTATTGAGTATGCTTAAATAAGTAGAACAGTTAAGTAGAACATATCTTTAGAAAATTAAATATTAAATGTAAAAAACACACATGTATTACCTAAATGGGGTCTAAAAAATAAAAACTATTTAATTAAATTTTTCCTTTTATTTAATTTTATTTAAACAATTTGTACCAATTTATTTGATTACTCAATTTAATCAATATAATTAAAAGTGCATTGCATTCATTTGATTTATAATTTTTTTTATAAAATATTATAAAATATTATTTTAATTATTATTTATCCAAGCAGGCATTTTATTTAAAATTGTTTAAAAAGGTAATAATGTTGATGTTCACAAAATGTTCAAAACTGCATTAATAAAAAAATTACAAGCAATTTTATGCTTTGCATTTCTTTCCCCGCTGTCTGGCAATCTGATGGACGAGTCTGGGTTTGGCGGCTGCCAGAAGAACGGTACTTGTCTGACTGCACTGTGAAAAGTGTAAAGTTTGGTGGAGGCGAGATTTATGATGTGGGGTTGTTTTTCAGGAGTTGGGCTCGGACCCTTAATTCCAGTGAAAGGAACTCCTAATGCTTCAGCATACCAAGACATTTTGGACAATTTCATGCTCCCAATTTTGTGGGAACAGTTTGGGGACGGCCCGTTCCTGTTCCAACATGACTGCGCACCAGTGCACAAAAAAAGCAAAGCCCATAAAGACATGGATATGCGAGTTTGGTGTGGAAGAACCTTACTAGTCTGCACAAAGTCCTGACCTCAACCCAATAGAACACCTTTGGGATGAATTAAAACGGAGACTGCGATCCAGGCGTCCAACATTCCCATAAACACACTCCTAAAGCTTGTGGAATGCCTTCCCAGAAGAGCTTAAGCTATTCTAGCTGCAAAGGGTGGACCAACATCATATTAAACCCTATGGATTAAGAATCGGATGTTACTCAAGTTCATCTGCATGTGAAGACGAGCGAATACTTTTGGCAATATAGGCTGTGTGTGTGTGTGTGTGTGCGTGTGCGTGTGCGTGTGTGTGTGTGTGTGTGCGTGCGTGCGTGCGTGTGTGTGTGTGTGTATTTGTATATATAAAAATATAAATGCATGTGTGTGAGAATATGTTTCTCCCCGATCTATTTTTTTTTCTTAAACCTATATTTATTTCGACTTTTTTTTTCATACATATAAGTGTAAATACAAACATGTTGGATATAAGTCTCTGAACACTTACTTCCCCTCACTGCAACAGAAAATCAATTTGTTACCAGGTTTGCTGCACATAGGTTGCTCCGTTTTAGCAGAAGCACCCTTTCCTTTGTGAATCCTGGCCCCCATCTCAGGGACTGGACATGTGCTCTCCTTCAGTGGACTCTCCTTCAGTGGACTCTCCTTCAGTGGACTCTCCTTCAGTGGACTCTCCTTCAGTGGGTTCTTCTCTGCAGTAAATAAAGTTCCCTTTTTCTGCTGAAAAATAAAAACATATCAAAATGCTACATTCTCTCCCGTCACACAAGTAGGTTTAAATACAAATGGTGTTAATGATGGAATGTCTCTTATTATTTTGTTAAATATTTCATGATTTTGCAGAATCATTTGATGATTATATTCTAAGCTGACTTTTTATATATATATATATATATATTTATATATTTTTTTTTTTTTTACATGTAATTCTTCTTTCAAAACGTTGGTCTATTTTCACTTTGGGTAATGTTTTTTTTTTTTTTTTTTTTACATTAACCACAATTCACCTGCCCTCTGATAATGGTGCCAGTGGGATTTAGCCCTTTTTACACCTCTATCTGAGAAGAGACTGATGGAGGAGTGCTTTAGTCACTTACTATACAGCTTGCTCAGCTTTTTATATGTACATTCTGCGCAAATAATGTTCCAAAGCCTCGCTTTGGCTTGCTAATAAGTTTATACAACTGTCAGAACCATCAAACTCATCATCTCTTAGAAAGCTAATTAGCCAAACAGAGTCTCTGCATCATATAGCTGCATTTTATTACAGAACTTTGTACTGTACTTAATTAATTAATATGCCATTAAAGTTCCTGCTCTTACTTTCCAGAGATAACAGCAAAATCTGACCATTATTCCTTACGTTTGAGATCCTTTCTTTTTTTTTCTCTAGTACACACTATTGTTACTGCACAGAAAACAATGGTAATATAAAAACAACAAACTAATTTGCACCAGAATAGCTAAGCACATAGCACATAATTCAATAGAAACATGTTAAAAGTGTTTTGCTTCCATTTAAGCAAACAAATGGAATTCAAAAGGTCAACAATACAGGTCACCAATAATTCTAGCTGATATAACATATCTTACTTTTTTAGAAGTAGGGGCTTGAACTACTGTGGCAGTTTCCTTCATCCGAGTTTTTTTCTTCTGTGCTGCAGTCTTTTTTAATGTTTCATGAGAGCTCTTTTCCTTCTTCCGTGGTTTCTTCTGTTTGGTGACAGGTACTTCTACTTTGGAAACATCTTTTTTACCACCATTCATTTTTTTCTCTCCTTCTGCCTCTGGGGTAGTCTGCTGCTGAGGGATGGATATACTCTCCAGCTTTGAATTAGGAGCGAGTTCCTTTTGTACTACAGGGTCTTTGCTCGTTTTCTTTTCTGGATCTGCGGCCAGAATGCTTTCCTTCTTGCCTGCTTTAATACTGGATGCACATCTTTTCTTAGGTGTGCTGAGCTCTGACTTTTGGCCTGTGAACGTTTCAAATTGCTTTGCCTGTTTGTCATGGCACTTGTCTTTGGGCACAAAAACAGTTGTGGCCTCCTGCCTACTGTCTGCTATTGCATCTGTAAATGGGGAATTGCTACCTGTCTTAGAGTCTTGAGTCTCTGAGGTTCCACAGGGTACAAAGCCAGTGGCCACACTTTGTTGCACTGGAAGGTTCTGAGACCTGCTGAGCAAGTTGACCACCTCAGCCTTCCTGGATCCCACAGTTGACAGGTTACAGTAGGTTTCACCGGTCAGTGCAGTGGTCTCAAGAGCTTTCTGCTTTACTATTGACTCTAGGTTGGATAGGGGAGAATGGGTTTTCGCCCACTTCTCTTCTTTTACATTAGATGGGCTCTGTTCACATTTTTGAAACAAGGTGCCATCACAACTCGAGTTGCCTTTGACTTTGGTTGGGGTTTGGCTCTGTGCTGGTCGCTTCTGCACAGACATCCCCTGAAAAAGTGGTTGATGCCACAGTGGTTTGGCTGGGGTTGTATAAGGAATCCCTGCTTTTCCACCTGAAGTCCTAGCGGATTGTGGGTTTGTTGAAGTAAACAGTGGCTTGGATGAAAGCTCTTGCCTTCCAGGGGAGGTAGTACTAGCGGAGAAACTACCAGCTTGCTTACCACCTTTGTTTGACCGATCACCTTTAACTGCAAAAGATGTCTTCTTCCCTCTGGAAGCCAAATGTTCACCTTGATCAATAATCGAAATGGTTTCTTGCTTAGCAAATATCTGAACATCTTCAACAAATGCAGCACTTTTCCCGTCCTTGCTACGCAAGGTAGAAGCTAGAATAGGGCTTGCTACACCTACATATGTTCCTGGGACACTGTTTATGGAACCTTGAGCTGAGGCTTTGTCCCATGATGCACTGGGTTCCATATTGTGATTGCTGAGTTTTGAGGTGGATCTCTGGGCCGAGCCATTTCGCTGGGTATCTGGTAAAAGAGGATAATTAGAAGCAGAACCAAAAGTGGAAGTCTGAGGCCTTTTGGAGGTATGGGAATTCTTTTGATGAGACTCAAAAAAGCTTTGATCAGTTGTGGCGGTCAGGCTATTTTGAACATCCTTACTGCTTTTTTGGCGCTTGGATTTTGAAGATAAGTCAAGAGGTACATCTCTGGCTTCTGGAGGACACAGAACATTGTGTTCCTCAGTAGATGTTACAGTCTTCGGCTTCAAATAAGCCACAGAAGTCTTTTCGGTTTCTCTATATGGGGGACATTTCTCGACAAGGCTTAGAAGCCTGCTCTGAGTGGTAATGTTGGCCAGTGCTGAGCTACAGCAGATGGCAGCAGTGGGAGAGATAGTATAATGAGTCAGTGGGGCTGAGACTTGTGTGGCCTGTTGCGCTGGGAGAACAGTAGCTGGGCTAACGGCAGAGGAAATTGTTGATTTGTGCTCTCCTACACCTTTGCAGCTCTTTGAATTAGAAACATGCTCACATCGGCCTTTAGATGCTGTTGACAGCGATTTCTTCTCAGCTACACCTCTACCCACAGAAAACTGAAAAGGGTATGTTTTGAGCCTTGGAGTTACACTTGAGCCTGAACACGGCACTGGACAATCCTTTTGAAACTGACTAGCTGTGGCTTCTCTCAGAGCAGCAGTCTGGCCCAATCCTGGAGGCAAGGTGATCTTACAAAGAGAAGAAGAAAAGTTTGCAGATGGAAGGAAAGCAACAGGTTGGCCTGATTTGAAGAGGGTTGAACATTGAAATCCTGGAGAAAGGCTTATAACAGGTTGGGTAGGTCCAGTGTTATGAGGGCCTTTCTTATTTGGGTTCACACTATTGTGAACCAAGTTCATCAAGTCCTCTGAGCCAACCTTTTTACCACAAGGCCAGTGCTGAGTCGGGCAGACAGCAGCCCCTTCAGCCTGGGCTTTGGGAGCTTCTGCCCTGTCAGGTAATGGCATGCTAAAAGAATCAGTGCTGAACACAGGAGCATTGCTGCGAAGTTGGGAAGATGCGACTTCAGGACAATGGTTTGAATTGCTGGTCTTGCTAGCCTTGCTGGCATCTGAGCAGACACCAGGCATTTTACAGTCTGAAGTGGTCCTCAGCTTGTTCTGCTGACCGTGAGGCACGTCTCCTCTGAGTTCAGGAGGCAGTGTCTGCTGTGGATTTCCCACCATGCTCTCTGACAGCTGTGTAAGGGCACTGCTCTCTTTGCTCACTTTGCCTCCATCCCTTACATTCATTGGTGAGGGATCCACCTGGGCAAATAATGCAAAATATTTGGGAAATTAAATGTCCTCTGTATAACTAAACCATTTTTGAAAAATGCACTCTTCAAAAATCACATGTGATAATCACCTGCATAGGCGTTTTTGATTTATTTTTTCAACACAGCATTCCTTTGAGTGTGACGACAGATGTACGTTTATAAGGATTTCCTCTATATGTGGCACAAAGATAAAAATGCAAGAAAAACATCAGACAAGGACAAAACCTGCAACCACTTCAGAAAATTAAAATGTTAGAGAGTCATTCAAATATTCAGATCAGTCCATGCAGCAATAAAAAAAAAGAAGAAAAACATATCCATAAAAGACAATAAGACGTACAGTACCTTGCAAAACTAAAACCTTTCAAATTTACACTGTTTAAAAACAAATTATCTGTCTGTACTTTAATCTAAACAAGATTTCTGAGAGCACATGTATGAGCTCACTTTAAAAAAGATCCTCATTCTGATACTTGGTGATAAATTTTAGTAATGCAAAATAATCGGTACAAACATTTACACTGTAATGACATTACATTACTCAAGTATCTTGTCATTAAGGGCAAAAATATTTTAAATCATACACGCTATAGCTTGTCTATCAAAAATCTTATAAAAGAAAAATTGAAATCTCTGAATATGAATAAAACTGTAATGATTTCAGAGACCAAGGGGCCAAACAGTAGACAAAAACCAGTTCTATCATAAATTAGGAATCAAATGTTTAAATACTTTAGTTAACAAACACATAAACCTGTCATTATTGCATATAATATGCATTTAAGAACAATTGGTATTACTTTTTGCAAGTAAAAGAGCTGTAACTTTAAGGCCAGTGGTTGCATAAACCTCAGCTTGTTCTCTACTATGTAATGTTAAGAATCAGGGCCAAAAAGCTAGATGAAGACTTCCGGTTAGAGCAGTTCCTAACAAAAGATGTCACAATTTCCTTTAAACTGAGACTTAAATGAAATAAATATATTTGCCATAGCTGGTGTCATATAATATAGTTTGAAAAATAAGAACCAAATATTTCTATAATCCAGTCAAAAAAATTACTAATGTCTGTTTATTACCGAAAGCAGGTATTATTTTTCAAGATAGATCATCTGAACTGCAAGCATTATCTTTAACAAAAAATAAAGAAAAAAAATCATTAAAAATGAGGTGTATCAGCTTAAGCTAATATTTAGACCCAAAGAGAAGCGAGTGCCTGTGTTCACTGGAACACATTGCTCAGAGAGACAGGGGTGGAAAGGCATCCTAAATCAGTAAACCCATTGTTTTCTCAGTGTTTGTGATGAAGAAAACCTCAGATATGGTCAAATCTACAAACTCATGGAGTTGGTGTATGATGTTCGAATTAGAATCTGGTAAACTAGGCAAAAATAATAATAATCCACAATTGGAAAAAAACTGGTATCAAACCAGAGTTCACTTTCTTTTTCCCTATCACCGTGATCCTTTTGCTGTATTCTTTCAGAGTGAACATGACCAAAGGTACACAAAACTCCATGCATGACAGTTGGTGGATGAAGGTAGATAAATATCTAAAGGAATTAATGAAAATATTGTACATGACTCAATCGTACCCAAAATTCAACAAATTTGGTCAATCTTGAAATGTAATCTCCAAAATTGACATTTCTAAATGAAACAACACACAAAAACATCTAATCGAGTATAAAAGCTGCAAATTACGCTAAAAACCATTATTCTCATTGGTCACAGGTAGAGTCCAGCATTATCATGCGCCATTGAATTCACAGAGGACAATTTTAGCTCGTTTCAAACAACACCTGAAAAATACCCGGAGGACTATGATTCTGAAGAATAATGAGCATTAGAAAATCAGATCTATTTTAATAAAGTAAAGGAATAAATGTGATAGAAATCATATTTGTCTTATAACCTCGAACAGCGAGGACAACAATTACCACAACGAACGACTATATGATAAGAGCAAGAGAAAGCCCGGCTGAAACTTGGCTTCGCCCAATAAACAATGCAGGAAGACGCTTTTCTAGGAACACACACACACACACACACACACACACACACACACACTTATAGCAAGACACCCAAATCCGAGTGCTAAATGTAGGTCTTAATAAGTAGCTATAGTCCATTTAAGGTGCTGGTTACAGTAATAACAGTGCATAATGTCTTTGACTAGCGCAAAAAAAAAAAAAAAAGATGTGTGCACCTGATGAAAAGGAGAAGCTCGTCCACAAACACGAGTGAGAGATATGAACATTTTTTCCTGTGGGGATGAGGGTGAAGCCTATCTGTCCCGCATACAGTCTGTCTGTCCGGCTGCACGCGCGCGGTTCTTCTCGGAGGTCAAGTCAGTCTGGCTACCGGACACGAGTGGGGAAGTAAGTGTGTGTGTGTGTGTGTGTGTGTGTGTGTGTGTGTGTGTGTGTTAGTAAAGTTGATCAGCTCGCACGAGTTCTCGTCGCGGCCGGGGTTTGCTGCTCTACTGACCACAGCTCGTTAAAGAATGCCAAATGAAAGCTGATTAACCGCGTTGGCCAATCAGCCAGGGCGCAGCGAGAGTCTGGTTCTCGTGTCCCTTTTTGACACGGTCTGTAGCACGGAAACGTAACAAGGCAGGGCAGAGAGAATCCACCCTCGGCTCCTGAGCCCACTCTCTCCCGGTGTGTCGGCAGCGCAGCCCAGATCTCCCTCAAACACACACACACACACACACACACACACACACACACACACACACACAAAGGAGACGCTACAAGGATACAGGATGCGGGATTGCAACCAAGTGTCGTATGAAGAACGCCGATTTTTCTCCCACGGGTTCAAAATGGTCTTTCGCGAGATTAAATGAATAAAGCCTTTGGCTTTAACTCTTAACTACTCGCTCGAACGAGCCTGATGAACAATTAGGCGACCAGATCCCAACAATACAGAAAGACGCCGCCGATTCTCAGGTGGAAATGTTCTGGTTTATTAGATTTCATGTTTTTTTATTTAAATGAGGCCAATAAATTCAACAAACTCCCCGCGATCCGAAAGGGTGAGGCACCGACACACCGACGTGTAGTTCTTCTGAACGGGATTTTTATCCGAGAAACACTTCGGGCAGAAAACGGAGCAGTGTTGTTGATCTGCACACTCGTGCGGCCACGACGGAGGGAAGAAGAAAAGGGGGAGAGAGAGAGAGAGAGAGAGAGAAAAAAACTAACCCCACGTCCCTTCCGATGGACAGCAGTCCCGTTGATCAGCAACTAAAAACGCCTAATAATGTCAAAGCCTAAATAAAAAAGACTGATCGCATCTCTGGGTGAACACGGGTGTGTTTCCTCATCGCACTAGATACACACCGAGAGAAAAGCAGACAATATTTGCGAGGCTGAAATCACCCACATGAGGAAGACATCGTACTTTGGGCTGAACTCTCCACGTTTCCCCTGCAATGGCTGTTAGCGGGGGGGAAATGTACAGTAGGTTAGTTAGAGAGAAGTACCGAGTGTAGAGAGACGTCTCTTTACTTAGCAATGTGCTCTACGGTGAAGCTGCAACGTTCAGATCCCTGCGCAGTAAAGTCTCCTCGGAGCAACTATCGATCTCTATTACACTGTTGGCAAATGTTAAGGACGAGCAGTGTGTCATCGCACAAAAATATCTCCGATACGGTATTTCATTCGTCCCATATCGGATCGATCCGGTATCCGCGGTGGGAGACCCTAACGCAGCCCAGACCCGATGTCTCTGTCCACTGAATAATTCTCAAAGGTAATTAGCGAGCAGGATAACGATGTCAAACAGTACAAACAAACACCAACCCGTTGGAGCCACATTAAGGGAGCTATGGGTGCATCGACAGAGGAGGATTTTAATCCCGTTGGTTGCAATTCACTAAGATCGACGATTGTCGGTTCCGAAAGTCCGTGGCGGCGGCGGCGGTGGCGGTGGTGGTGGTGGGAGGGGGTTTCGTCAAGACGAGCCGTGCTGTAGCTCACAGGCTCTGGTCTGGTGGGAGAGAGGGGGAGATGGAAGGATCGCTAGTATGGGAGTTGTAGTACTCGAAACCCCACCCCCTGGCACTGCCGGCTCCGAGAAGGGAGGAGCAGGGACTGCAGGTACCGGCATGCACCGCTCGAGTCCAGCCGCTCAAGGGGAAAGGGGATCGCAACGGTGCGCTAAACTGAAGAGGAGAGAGAGAGAGAGAGAGAGAGAGAGAGAGAGAGAGAGAGAGA
>JAAIIK010000039.1:4919909-4937574 GCA_014706435.1 Silurus glanis
TCCAATTGAAAATCTTTGGTGGGATTTGAAGAAGGCAGTTGCAGCACGGAAGCCATCAAACATCACTGAGTTAGAGGCTTTTGCACGTGAAGAATGGGCAAAGATTCCAATCGAGAGGCGTAAGAAGCTTGTCAGCACTTATCGAAAACGCTTGCTAGAAGTTATAAAAACTAAAGGGCGCTCCACAAGGTACTGAAGCTGGGGGTTGAATTATACTGCACATGCTCATGTGTTACAAGACTTACAATTTTCATTTGAACTTCAAAGTTAAGTCAACTTCTGTTGTCAAAATAACTCAAATATGTATCAATAAATATTGTTTGTTATTTCACGAGTTTTTTTTTTTTTTTTTTCATTTATTTTCATTATCTTTCATCAACATCACTGTATTGTCTATTGAGGTGAGGGGGTTAAATATTTCTGATTGCGAGTGTATATGTCTGTGAAAGTAATGGTAATGCTGAAAGTCATATATAGAGACACTAAAGTGGGGTTTAAATGTGTTGCGCATTTTTATGAAACAAAGTTTACTACTGTAGCATTTAGTATTTGTTAAATACAATGTAGTGATCTCGAGGGAAATTATACATTTTTATCCAGGCATTCAATTTCATTCAGTTTTTTTTTTGTATAGCACTTTTAACAATGGGCATTGTTCCAAAGCAGCTTTACAGAGATAAATAGGTTAAATAATTTGAATTTGTTAGTGCCTATAGGCTTAGTACATATAAGTTTATCCCTAATGAGCAAGCCAGTGGCAACATTAGAAAGGAAAAAATCCCTCATCTGGGTGGCACTAAATGTCCATTCATTATAGTTTCATTATTGTTGAGGTGTACTGTTTAGTGTACGATTTATTGAATGCGCTTAAATGCAGAACTGTTCATGCCAACTGTAGTTCTAAGCCATTGTCACAGATGGTTTATGTTAATTGCAGTCCAAATCCATTTTCAGTTCTTGAGTTGCTCTTCATGAATCTTTAGACTGTTCATGTGGAACCATGTTCAGCTGCACAGAGTGGTTTCCAATTAAAGAGAATTCCATCTAGAGGAAAGGTGTCGGGATGGATCAGGCAGATCCGGAAAGAAAGGGGCAGGATCACTGAAGCATGTTTAACTTGACTTGAGAGGGAGGGAGAGAAAGAGAGAGACAGAGAGAAGAAGAAAAAGAGAGCTATAACAGGAAGAGAGTAACAAGGATTATTAGGTATCCTTATTGTTACCTACAAGTCAAAGACACTGTACAGTTTGATCAGGGTGCAAGTAACTCCAGCAAGACTATGGCAGCATAACTAAAAGTGACACAGACACTCACAGTGACTATGCAAACAATGTTGCAATATCTGATATACACCAATCAGCCATAACATTGAAACTACTGAGAGGTGAAGTGAATTAGTAAGGTATAATCCACAGACAGGTGTGTTACACAATTTTAACAGTCAGTGCGGAATGCCAAACAACCTCCTTATTTAAAGTGGAGGGTTGTTGCCTCCACGGGTTGATTAATCTCATACAACCAGCGGTTGACTAATTTATACAATGGTCATTTGCCAGCAGTGACAAGTTGAAGCAGGCAGTGATGCGTACAGTGCTAAACTGACTGGATGCATAAAATCATTCATATAAAATTATTTACAATTAAGCCTGCTCTCAATTATACACAGCAAAAGTAGTGCAAAAAGATTGCATTTTTGAAAATACATTTTCATCAATAGTTATTAAAGTGAGAATAAAAGAGATTGTGGATGTCGTGTGTGTTTGAGAGAGATAGATTTTTTGTGAAGTATGTTTATATAGCTAAATTTTTTATTATTTTCCGTATGACAAATTCATCTTGTGCCTTTATCAAAATCGGCATAGCCACTATATCAGTTAAATGCCACACAATATAAACTGTTTAGCCCAGTAAGGTAGGAAAAGTTGACAATCACTGTCTCACTCTGTAAGTGCATGAAACTGCACTTATTATGGTAACAGTTGATTATAAGACAACATATTAATACACAACTGTGTACTACCAGTGTACTTAATAGTTTAAACCATACCAGAAGTTCTGAGATATACTATAATGCAGTAGTGTCATGGGCACCAAATGCATGTGGATGCATTGATGCATTTGAAGAGAGAAGGCCTGCAAGTGGTGGCAGTGGAAAGAAAAACTCCCTGAGATTGTATGATGAAGAAACCTTGAGCGGACCCAAACTCAAAAGGGAACACATCCTCATCTGGTGGCACCAAATGTCCATTCATTATAGTTCCATCATTGTTGAGGTGTACTGTTTCATTGAACTGTTCATTGATGGGTTCTTAAATGCAGAACTGTTCATGCCAAATGAAGTCCTAATCCACTGAGGCAGACAGTGTTTATATTAAATTACAGTCCAAATTCATCTTTATTTTTTGAGTTGCTCTTAGTGGATCTTTAGACTGTTCATGTGGAACCATCCTCAGCTGCACAGAGTGGTCTCTAATTGAAGAGAACTCCATCCAGATATTAGGCTTTGGGGTGGATCAGGTGGATCCACAAAGAACAGGATCACTGGTCACAGGTACCACAGAAGCATGTTTAACTCGACAGAGATGGGCGGAGGGAGGTTGAGAGAAAGAGACAGAGAGAGTTAGTTATGGCAGCATTACTAAAAGTGGCACAGGCATTCACAGTGACTATGCAAACCATGTTTCAATATCTGATATAAACCAATCAGCCATAACATTGAAACGGCACCTAATGTCCATTCATTATAGGTTTATCAATGTTGAGGTGTGCTGTTCTGTGAACTGTTCATGGCAGACCTAAGATATAGACCTCGGCCATTGTAGCAGACTGTTTATATTAATTACAGTCTAATTCCATCCATCAATCTGGCCTTCATGTGAACAGTTCTTGACACTCACCACTTACCTAAACATTGTCACAGACCAAGCACCTACTTCTTGTAAAATCCTAGTTTTGCAAGCAGGGGATCAAAAACATTTTTATTTACATCAGGTCAGCCATATAAATCTTCATTGTGCAGATTGTATATGAATGTGATATTGTATGTCCGTCTTTCCTGCTCTCATGTTTAATATTTCAGTTATATATTTGGATAGTTTGTTGACATTTTTGTAAATATCGGAGCTGTCCAGGGTTCTGAAGCTTCTCGTTTTATTGACACGCATGTTTCATAAAGCAGTTTAAATCTGTTTTTTTGGAAAACAGAGCCATGTTGAGCACCACAGGGATGCGGCACTGGTTTTAAATTTGGCTGTATGGATCATTTCAGGTCACTACATTGGAAAAGTGTATCTGTAAATCTGAAATCAAGAGGTAGGACTGCCGGATCAGCATATAGAGCTTGTAAAATAAAACTAAAATAAATAAATTAAACATTATTAGTTTGGATAATGTAGTACGAGACATTACAGGTATCCCTTTTTCCTTAATCACAGAATGAACTCCAAAACATTCTTTAGGTTGGGCTTAGTGTTTATAGTGACGTTTAAAGCACGAACAACACGTTTATCTGCCTTTTCAGTTTCAAAACAATGAATCCAGAGATCAAATCATCTGACAGTCACGTGCAATCCTTCGCGCGCCCACGCTCTTGTGTGTGTGTGTGTGTGTGTGTGTGTGTGTGTGTGTGTGTCAAAGCCTGAATGAAAGGGAGGATTTTGATTGGCTCATTGCAACACTTTGTAGCTTAATCAATAGGAAATGCAATATGATATATACACTGATAATTCAGGAATCAGGATACGGTAATAAGAGTGTGTAATTGAACGCTGTTCGTTTATAATTCATTGCAGAATGAACACTGGTCCTTTACACACGATAGGTGGCAGCACAACCCACTTTTTTTTGTCTTTCTTTCTTTTTTTGCAAACCACCCTGAGACTTTTAATTTAGAGGGAAATGGGCTTGGCGGCCATTTTGGAAGTCATCTAGCGTTCTCCGCTTCGCTTCATTCACACGCTGTTTTCAAATGAATTAAGCTCCTAAAGTGGAAATGATGGCGAACGTAGCGACCGCGGTGGCCGCAGCTGCCGGAAGAGACCCTGCTGTAGACCGCTCTTTAAGATCTGTCTTCGGTAACACACAAAAAGAACCTGTTGTACATTTTGTTTTGTTGATGCGCATCAGCCAGCTAGCGGAGCTAACCAACATGGCTTCTGATTCTCTAAACTGATCAATTACACGCTCATTCAGCGGCGTCTCTCTGGTTTACAGGTTTCTTTTTCCCCAAGCAACAAGACAAATAGTCGCCTCTTACTGACTAATACTGTTTATGTACTAACAGGTCGTATATTAGAGCTGGCTGGCAAGTTTTATTCGCATTTATTTGTGTCTACTGAACGATCACGTTAAAATCATTCGCTTTTTTCGAAAATGATTTTTATAGTAGACGGGGATGTGCATTACTTTCTACCATACACGCATTCATACACCAGCTCACTTGTGCATGCTCTAGTTTCCGGGATTAACACCCCGATTAGCCCTAATAGAATTGCTTAAGGCTCCGGGTTTGTGATCGGAAGGTCAGCTGTTCAAGCTCCAGTCACCCCATGCTGCCACTCTTGGGCCCCTGAGCATGGGCCTTTACCCTCTCTGCTCCACTCCAGGTGTGCTGCATCATGACTGACCCTGTGCTCTGACCCCAGCTTCCTACCAAGATGGGATATGCGAAGAAAGCATTTCACTTTGACAAGAACAAGCCTCAATCTAAACTTAAATCCACCTGACAGATATTATGTAGATCCCCCATGTCACAGCAGAACAGCTCTGGCCATGGACTCCAAAACATCTGACACTGGTATTTGTCCAGCACGTCTCATGTATCTTGGATCAGATTAAGATCTGGGATGTCAAGTCAACAGCTTGAACCTTTTTTTTTTTTTTTCCTCAAACCATTGCTGAACAGTTTTTACAGTGTCATTGTTCTTTATCATGTCGAGAGAGGGACTTTGGGCAGGTTCTTACCCCTGAATATCTGGAACACCCCCATGACCTGCTGTTAAGTTTTCACCAATGTTGCACTCAAAATTGCTTTATCCTGCTGAAAGAAGCCATTTTTAGGGGGGACTTTCCATCACATATCTGGAACGCCCCAAACGACCTGCCATTTTGGAAGTTTTTCGCTATTTGGCACTTGTCAAAATCTCCCTTTTTTTCTTCTCTCACTTGGCCATTTTTACTGTTTCCAACATGTCGGCTTATGAGAACTGACTGTTCATGTGCTGCTCAATCCACATCACCTGTTAGTGCTTTTAATGTCATGGCTGATTGGTGTACACAGAGGTATCTTGTAGGATGAAACCATGTGTTTAGCCACCTATTAACCACCTGGTTTTGTGTCCTAGTGGGGAATATACCATATGAAGCAACAGAAGAGCAACTGAAAGACATCTTCTCAGAGGTTGGACTTGTTGTCAGTTTCAGGTATTGCCATAAGAACAGATGCAGCATGGATTGTTTTCTTGTGTTACCTAATCAAAGGACTAATACAGACTGCCATTGTAGGTTGGTATATGACAGAGAAACAGGAAAGCCGAAAGGTTATGGCTTCTGTGAGTACCAGGACCAGGAGACGGCCCTCAGCGCCATGCGCAACCTCAACGGTCGAGAGTTCAGTGGCCGAGCTCTGCGTGTTGACAATGCAGCCAGTGAGAAAAACAAAGAAGAGCTCAAGAGTAAGTATGCTTAGTAAAATTCTTTGTTTTGCCACAACAATGTGATTGATGAGTGAGAGAGACCTGTACTCTGTGTCTGCTTGTTTTGTGAGGTTTGGGCACTGGAGCTCCCATCATTGAGTCACCATACGGAGATAGCTGCCCATCTGAGGAGGCTCCAGAGTCTATTAGCAGAGCTGTGGCTAGCCTGCCACCAGAGCAGATGTTTGAGCTTATGAAACAGATGAAAGTGAGTAGAAAAGCAAATGAGTAAAAAGTAAAATTTATTTTTATACAATCAGGTAATCTGTAGTTGTGGCATAACCAGAAATTCATGAGACTATGAGGGAGAAATGCAGCCATTCAACCAACACATGTCATCAAAGCTCTTAGCATGGAGATATTTAGGCCACCAACATCAAGCGCAGTTCTACAGTTTTTTCACTCTGCCTGTTCATCAGTGTTGGAACCTTGCTAAAACGGGCACTGAAATAAATCAGACTTTCAAACTATGATGTAGTGTGTGAAATTCGAAATAATAATGTTATGTAATAATAATAATAATAATAATAATTAAAAAATATATTTATTTTAACCATGCCATACTTGGATACTTGCCAATAAAGCTGAGCGTACAATCTCAGTGTCAGATATGTGTGTGGGAAACCTTATTAGGATCGTCACTCTTAATTTCTTTGTTCTCCAGCTGTGTGTTCAGAACAGTCCACAAGAGGCCAGGAACATGCTCCTGCAGAATCCCCAGCTAGCCTATGCTCTGCTGCAGGCACAGGTCGTCATGAGGATCGTAGACCCTGAGATTGCTTTGGTAAGACATTTAGAGGCACAGATGAGTTCTATGTAGATGCCATGCAAAAACCAATATTTCAAGAGTGGACAAAAACGGTTTTACTAATATTGGGAATAATGTGACATGAAGAAAATGATGAAAACTCGAACTTCTGTGTGGGCATGTAATAAGATGTGCTTTGTGGTTTCTCTGAAAGAATGCTTCATGCCTTCATGAGAAAGCGCAGCACATATAATACAAATTGCTTATTTGTTTTATTGCCTGTTCAGAAAACAAATATTCAGAAAAACTATTCCGATCCAGATAGTATATTTTGAATGTGTATTCCTACTTTTATTATTGGTAACCTTATTTCTGTATTAGTCAAAGCTTTTGTTTTCCTTACAGAAAATGCTTCATCGACAAGCTGCTGTGCAGCCCATAAATCCTAGCAGCCAGTCAGGGCCTTTGCCAGTGTCTAATCAGCCTCATGCTCAGCCCAGTGCTCCAGTGTCCCAGCCCCAGGCCATGGTGAGCAATTCTCTCATTTTCACTTCCTAATATTATTACGTCACTTATACACTCCTCCTACAGTTGTAAAGAGCATCTTAAATTTTCTGCATTATCATATTTTTTTATGTGCTTTATTAAAGGGCACAATGTAAAAAAAGAATGTATTTGATGTAATATACTGTATATATGTATTATATATTATTTAGGATTGTGTATACATATATTACAGAAACCTACCGTAAATATCAACGTGTCTTAAATCTTGTTTCTCAGCCGGGAATGCATGTGAATGGTGCTCCCCAGATGATGCCACCTTCTCAAATGGGAGGTGGAGTACCAGGGCCAATGGCAGGACAGGGGCCAATGCCAGGACAAGGCCCTATGCCAGGACCAGGGCCTCTGGGGCCTGGAGGTAAATTTGGTTACCCCTTCGCCATTTGTGTGCATGTGCAACTTACAATCGTGTAGGTTTTGTGTCAATGCTGCCTTTATTGCCTCTTTTACTGTAGGTGGAATGCAGCCTCAGATGGGGATCCCCCAAGGAGGCCCGGTTCCTATGGACAGGGGTGCAGGTGGGTTATTTTAAGTTTAATGCAAAGCTTAATATCAAATTACATATCAGTGTAATTCTCATTAGTTTTATGCATTATGAAGGGATTTGATTGGTTTTATATTTGCACATGCATTTATGCAAAAAACTACCAAAACGTTGGAACGTATTGAGCTGAATGAAAGTTGAAACGCTTAAAAAATAATTTCATATATTAAGTCAATTGTTCAACATAAAGTAACTAGATACATATGTATTAAGTTCAATGCCAATGTTGGCTCAAATAGCTTCAAACTGAAAATTCAAGCATGACAATATATATATATTAAAAAAACCATTCTTATACATTGTGTTCTTATACATTATCATTGTGCAATTTTTATAAGCATTGTATTATAAAATCAGTTTATATTCAAACACACTATCTGCCTAAATTTGTGATAACCGTAATGGAATAGAAGTACTTAAGTAATGGAAAATGAGAAAAAATAAGATCATAAAAAAATGTGACATGGTGGTCTGAATTTTTTGCTTCATTAAAATACTATCTTACAAAATGCTTGTAATTAAAAAATATTATATGAATTTTGTTCAGTGCCTCCAATATTTTGATCATTCCAGTGTGTTTATTGTATATCATTTGACTAGGTTCAAGAATTAAGTAGTTTTTAGAGAATTAAGAATTGTAGCATTCTATAATACTCCTTTAGTGTTTTTAAATCTTATAGTTACTAAACATTGATACTACACTAAATGTCTTAAATGAGTATCAGGAAAATCATGCGCTGAAGAGCAGCAATTTTGAGAGCAAGTTCAGTGTGACTGATGGCTTTTAGAATTGTTCCGGAGTAGTATCTGCAGGGGGTGCTGTCTACATTCTCAGTTTCCTTTCCTGTTTCCTTTACCTAATGCTGACCCAGGAAGCCTTCAGGACTCTCCTGTAGGATCATCTGGGCCAGCTGCTATCGAACGGCCACAAGGTATCACCAGCCAATGTCAGTGTTCTCGCGGATGAGACCAGCTGGCTTACACGCTGCTCATAGTCTCATTTATAACTATGAGCACTTTGCTTGCTTGAGGATGTGTTGTTCAGTGCTTTTACATTGCATTATCTCTTCTCACATGCAGATTGGATTTTCTCTTCTTGCCCTTTTATTTACAAGTGTTAAATGTTGAAAACAATTCAACATGAAAATGATTTGGAATTGATTTCCTGGCTGTGCATATCAGTCAGTCTGATTAGTTTTAATTTTTCATGTTATTCAGTTGAAGCATTTACCCATGATTCATAGTTTAAGTAAAAAAAAAAAAAAAAAAAGGTTATAACACAAGCTTGAGTTTGCGTTCAGAATTCGTTTCTATTGGCATTACTAAAGAATGTGCTTAAAAAAAATTATATATTTTTTTTTATTTATTATTTGGCATTTCATTTTCAAACTGAAATAGAAGACACATGTAGACTTCTATTATAATGTATTCAATACTTTTTAGTGGATCACCATTAATCCATGCTAGAGATTAGATCGCTAATAAAAAAAATTTTTATTTATTTTTTATTTTATTTTTTTAATAGTGCCCATGGTAGACCCACGTGCTCCTATGCGAGGAGCGCCACCAGGACCTCAAGGGATTCCACCGAGAGGTCTTCTGGGTGATGGGCCTAATGATCCACGAGGTGGATCACTAGTAAATGTGGGAGGAGAAGTAGTGGAGCCGTGAGTATGGCAGATTACAGTAGTTGTTGCACACAGTTGGATATGAAACTCTATCTATTAGTATTAAATCAAGGTGACTGGTCTGATAACCAAAAGCCTTCAGAAACCGATGACAAGCCAAATGTCCTCGTGAATCTGTCTGATAAGTACCTCATTTTCACTAGACATTACTGATTTTGCATACACAAGTGTGATATCTCAGCCTGTGTTTAAAATCTTGATGATTTGGACCACTCTCAGCATTTCAGTATTAGATATTATATAAGACATTACAGTTATTAAAGTTTATAAGCTGAAAATGTCTGAGATTTCTTTTTTCTGTCAGTTTGGTCAGTTTCCAATTCTCTCCCACTGGTTTGTTGCCCCTTATCATGAACGATCTTCCATATTAGGGGGGATGAGGGGTAGCTCCTGGTTCTTTTGAGTCACATGAAGCCAGGCACTGCATCTACTCAAACTACTTCATTATCTGGGTGCTTTTAGACCTTAAAGTTTGTGCTCTTTTTATCAGCTGTTTTTTTATAAACAAATGATATCTTGGTTATATTTGTGTGTGTCTGTGTGTAGCCGTGGTTATATGGGAGGTCCTCCACCACACCAAGGCCCACCCATGCATATGGGCCCTCCAGAAATGCGTGGACCCCATGACATGAGAGGGGCACCAATGTTGGGAGAGCCCAGGGGCCCTATGATGGATCAGCGTGGTCCACCTATGGACTCTAGAGGTAAATGATAGTATGAAGATGAGTTTAATGTGTGAAACAATTGTGTGCATGTAAATTTACTTGATGTTTTTCATGCGTCCATCTTTTAAGGCCAAATTCCTCCAGGCCGCGATCCTCGAGCTGTAGAAACTCGGGGTCCTGTGGCAGGCCAGAGGGTCCCAGTAGCAGGTGGAATGCAGGGTGCTCCTTCTCACGCAATGCCTTCAAATGCTCCGCCATCTGCCCGACCTGTAGGCCTTTGTTTTCTATTGTGTTGAAATTCTGTATTTTCATTTTGTAAAAACTGTCTGCTGATTTAAAAAAAAAAAAAAACATTTTCTCATTTAAACAGGGTCCTGCATCTGAGGTGTCTTCACAAGATCACGAAAAGGTAAGTGTGGCGCATGAAGAATCTTCAAAAACATAAAATTAGAATACAGGAGATAATTACCTGGTAGTTGACAGTGTTAGCGTGTTAAGCATAATTGTGTGAGAGATGAAATAATAGTATGATGGTTTGCTCTGATGTATTTTCGCTATCTAAAAGTAGCGGGTATTAGTTTCATAGATGTATGAAGCAATGTAGTGATGCAGACACCTGACAGCAGCAAGTTATTTATACTCTCATAGTTTCTGTAATGCAGACGCTCCCAACCTTACGAACGAGTTACGTTACCATCAATATGTTCCTGAGTTGTTACTGTGTTCGTTATTGACTATGCATATCTCCTAATGATGTAAGAGCTATATATAATAAACAATAAAATATACGAAAACAAATGGAAATAATCAAAATACTGTATACAATTTTTAGTTTGAAGTAAAAAATAAAAAATGATTCACTTAAAACAATTTATTCACCCTAGTCCAGTGCGCATCATGTAGACTCGTTACGGCTGTCCTCCGTTTGGAATTTTTTCGACTTTAAACAAATTTCACTTTGAGGACAGGTTTGTTCGTATCCGCGAAAGTTCGCACAGTGGTGTGAGCATCTGTACTGAGAGACCAGCAGCATTACTAGATCCTCAGTCATAAAAATTTGGACTAGCAGAAAAAGCATCATACAGTACTACACAGTAGATCAGTACACCACTGGTCTCAGTTGCTCTTGAGCCCTTCTTTATTATATGATCTATTCCAGCTGTGTGGTTAATTAGAATGAATGAAATGGAATCAGTAGAATCTTTTAACCACATAAGATAAAATCCAAAATCTCTTACATCTTATGCTTTTACTTTTACTTAAGATGAATGTGAATCCACAATATAGCCAAAAGTATGTGAACACCTGACTATCACACACAGACAGTTTCCCTGAAACGGTTACAACAAAGTTGTTAGCACATCACTGTGAATGATGTCGTTGTAGTCTATTCCATTACAATCTTCCTTCCCTGGAACGAAGAGGCCCAAACCTGTTTCACTATAACAACACCCCAAAGCTAGCTTCAAAAAAACAAACAAGAACCTAACCCCAGTAAGCACCTTTGAGACGAATTGGAACACTAATTGTGCACCATCCCCCCTCGTTTGACACCCGTGCCCAACCTCACTGATGCACTTGTGGCTGAATCAGCACAGACCTACGTTTCAAAATCTAGTGGAAATCCTTCCTAGAAGATTGGAACATGATTTAATTTTGAAGTAGGAACCATCTCCATGCAGAAGCTTTGGAATGGGCAGATAAGGGTATGGTCAGGTGTCTGCCTTTTTTTGTGTATCTGAAAGCTTTTGCATAGGAATGGTATTTTAACTCCATTAAACTAGGACACTGCACTGACTACAAAAGAGATGCACATCCACTGCAGAACGTGTCTGTTTTATGTCCAGTAGCCCCCAAAGCAGCAATGGAAATGTACAATCATTTTTATCCTCCTTATTAATGTAGAGTAACTGATTGCAAATCTTGTCATGTATTTTTCCAGGCTGCTTTAATCATGCAGGTACTCCAGCTGACCCCCGAACAGATTGCCATGCTTCCTCCTGAGCAGAGGCAGAGTATCCTCATCCTGAAAGAGCAGATTCAGAAAACTGCTGGTGCCCCTTGAAGATTTGGGGGGAAAAAAAGCCTGAGCCCCCCTCCCTTTTTTTTTTTTTTGGTCTTTTTTCTGTTTATAAGAAATCTGTTAAGGAGACAATAATTCCTGCATCTGTGGGCATGTAACATGACCTTTTTTTTTTTTCTTCCCGTAAGCAGTTGCTTAACATGCCATTGTGACTTTTCTTTCCAGGATGTTTGCACTGCTTGAAATTTCTAAACCTTGAGACAAGTTTCTTCCTCTTGTTTTAAGGACTGAGATATGCATACAATGTGCAGACCATACCGATTGTTATCTTCTCTGTTTGCCATTGAAGGACTAGGACGTTCTTTGTTCATTACAAGTTGCTGTTTTTTTGGAGTGCAAATGTGTAGTAATGGGGGCAGCAACTGATTCGAACTGCAAAAGAAACCTGAATCTGATCCCACTAGAAGACAGAAATACAGTGGGTAAAATTTGTTCATTTTAATATTACTAAAACTGTGCTGGTGATCTGAATGTTTGTTTTTCAATAAAATACTGAGAAAGAAGTGTTGCCATGGCTAGTGCAAATACAATCACAATCACAGTTCATGCCAGTGCAGGTAAAACAGTCACAAATAAGGAAGTATAAAATAGTGTGACTAATCTGAAGTGGCTGTAATCAAATAGCACTTAATAACTTTGAATTTTTTACCGCAGTTTTTTTTGTGAAAATAAACCACAATACATACATTAACACTGGAAGCAAAATCACGTTGTAGATGTTTAATACATTTACTTATCGTTTTTTCCTTGTAACTACACTGTTGAACTCGGAAAAGCACAGTTACTTCCTTCATACCAGATGATTTCTCGTTATCAAGGCAGGAAAGCTACACCCAGATCAAGGAAACCACCACAACTTGGTTATAGTCACATAAAAGTGCCTTTTAAAAAAAGTCACAAGTGCCTTTATTTGTCATACAAAACAATAAAAAAAAAATCACTTTAGTTAGATATGATATAAGGTGATAACACAGTTTGATTCTTTCTTGCTTTCAGTAATCACAAAGATAAATGCAGAAATATTTAATATACTGATAACATCCACATGCCAACATTAGAGATAACACAGACTGTGGTTTTGCTGTGGAGAGCTCATCTTAGGGCTCCACCTGAAGAACGCCATCAAGTCTGGAAAAGGCATGGCGCACTGAAGGGCTTGTCCTTCTGGTTAAACTAGTTGCTTTGCAACAACTGCTCAAAAGTTCTCTTTGTTGAAGTAAAATCTGGTCTTCCGCAAATCAACTTCAGAATATTTCGCACATTTATTTTCCAAATCTTTAGCCAAGGCGGCCGGGCCACACAGGAAAGTACCGACTACTGACCTGCAAGCACAGATAATAAAACAGATAAAGGATATTTTGTCGGACACAAGAGATATGATCACGTTTTAAGTACAAGACTTACGAGGGGTTCTCTTGTCGCACTTGCTCAAATTCCTTGTCCCAGTTTGGTCTTCCGTAGTGAGTCTTCTGCTTCAGACCAGTGATAACATCGGTGTCTTTGTCAAAATGCACCATTACATGGGCTGCCTAGAATTACAAAACGAATAGCAACTGTAGCATCACAACACAAACTTCATATTTTGGATTGTAATAGCAGTTAAAAAAAAAAGACTTACATGTGTATGATCCCATCCAGTAAGAAAGAGTTTGTATGTAAGAAAGTCCTTCATGTCTCTCTCCTCCATCTCTCTCTCAAGCACCTGAAGCAGATCTGCAAACCACTCAAAGGCATGTGTCTCTCTGCACAACCAGTAAAAGTAAATCTGTAGGGAATTGTAGCACAAGTTAAAAATGTGCCAAACTGACAGCAATCTGCTCAAAGTTGCCTTTTCAAAATTTCTTTTAATGATGTAACAGTCATTTTTATTAGGAGGTAATTTTTCCGGTATGTAAAAAGAAATGAAAGAATTATGCTACAATGTCAGACTCCAGTCCTGGAAAGCCATAACACTACAATACTTTTTAATAAACCTGATTCAACTCATCAGCAAATTCCCAATGCCACCTGGGGCTCATGGAAAAAAGAAAAGAAAAAAGAAAAGGGAAAAAAAAAAAAGGGGGGGGGGGGTTGGGGGTAGTAGTAGTAGTAAACAACGCAAATGATTCTAGGGTCATAACCCTTCAGTAGTTTTACACACGTTCTGTCGGATACTATGATTTGACTTGTCAAATACATTCATACCTTCCTGGTGCGTAGCTTGGGGTTGGAAACTTTGAATTTATACCAAATGGACTTCAAGATGGAAGCAAATGGAGTCACGCCAATGCCGGCACCCACCAGCATGCTGACCTCGTAATCAAACACATCTTCACTGGCTGTTCCAAACGGACCGTCCACACCTAACCTGAAAGTAGATCTTGCTGAGATATAGAGCTTCTCTGTAGAATTTATTGTTGGCAGTTATCTGATAGTAAACTGATTTATTGTGAATGACTTTATTGTGAATTGATTTATTTAAAAACAACCACCCAACAAAACAGCAATAAAGTGTGCTCCTTACATGGGTCCTTGACTCCCTTCTGGTAATTTTTCTACCATGTTGATGAGCTTCTCGGTCCAGTCCCCGGCCGATCGTATGTGTAAACTGAAGAAGTCCTCCTCAGGTGCTGAGGTCATTGTAAATGGGTGCCATTCGAGTTGTGAGATGGCTGGACAGTTCACAAAGACATACTGTCCTACATCCATTTTAAATCCAGACTTCACTAATTGCAGCTCCAGGACTTTGGATGGATGCATCACAATCTTGAAGAGCAAATGAGATCGACTGTTAATAAACTACTTATACGTGTTAGATTTTACTTCTTATGCCTGAGAGCTTACCTTTTTGTAATTTACAGCCTGGACATAGCGAACAAAGCGCAACACCCTCTCACATATGTAAATGACCATAGGACCAATCACCCACATCCAAGTCTTGGAAAGAACATAAAAAAAAATGGACGTTACGCAGCAGGAACAGCATATTCTTTTCATATTTATTTTATATATGTACTGTACATACAGTATCTGTAAACAGTTTTACCTACCTGAGGAAACCCTCCTGCAAACTGAGGAATTGGACATTCAGGAATGTGACCCCACTTCTCTGGATAATCTTTGCAGTAGCTAGTGTTGTGGAATGGGACGGCCATCTGACTTCGCACAATGCGCCTGCATCAGACGCAAAATACGACTTGAGTCATTAATTTGCAAGCGTGCAAATACAATTCCTTTTAAACACTGCCATCTGAATGCCTCACCCTGCCCCATGAAAGACTAGGCCTGCAAAGAAAATGATGAAGAGGTGATGGGTGTACCAGAACACCTCAAAATAGCTTCGCCGTATCACCTCCATCGATGATGTAATCATGAGGATAAGAGCGAGGGTGATCACAACTCCTGTAAGGCCAGCAATGGTAGTGAAAGCAAATAGGAGTGGTGTCTAGGATATAAACATAACACTGCTGTTATTGGCATGCACTTGCAGAAATAGAGATGTTAGAAGTATTCACTAAATAAACACCTTTAACATTTTTAAAGCTTCCGAAAGCAGACACAGTATATTCTATAAAATATAAATTTGAAAGTGGTCAGATTCACCGTAGAGTCAGACTGGATCGGATTGAGGAAAGTGGTGTGATCTTCTTCCTCATCCTCCAACATGGAGAGATTCCCGGCAAGGGGACCGTAACGTTCATGACGGCAACCAATGAACCATTCCACATTCAGCAAATGGGCAATGGTGTGAACCGCTGGACAGTGAAAAAGACACGCCATTGATAAATATATTCATTCCTAATTCAAGTCAAAAAGATTTCAATACACACGCAAGAATCTATTCGTAAATCGTGTTTTAGAAGCTAGTGGCACATACTTCTGTGAAGATTTTGTACTTTGTAATTACTTTGTATTTTACTTTTGCTCGTTATTAGTATTACTCTTTCTGAATATTATACATATCTTGATTTTAGATTCAGGGCTGTTTTTGTGACACTGTATTTTTTTTTTATTTTTTTTATTAAAATTATTTTGTTATTATTCCTGGTGCAGTAATAACAATTTTACTTATGGGATCAGTAGTTTTTTTGTCTGTCTGCCTGTCTCTTTATCTGTACTTTGCAAAGTATATTTCACTGACCATTAAATAAAAAATCATTAATAACAAAAAAAAAAAAAACCTGAAGAAACATTACATTACATTGTACATTTTTGGAATTATGTTGGTAACTAAGAAACTTTCACAGTCTGTAAAATATATTTCTGTCTATAATTACAAAAGTCTATTTACTGTTGGCAAATATTTAGCAACATCTTTTTTCCGCATTGCTGCTCAGGTGTAGAAGGGGCTTACAGTCCTGTGCATGTACATTGAAAACTGAGCTTATCAGAAATAAAATTCTGAACAGAGGTACATTATGCAATTATGCATTCTTCAGGTAAACAGATTTTTTTTTTTTAGGAATATGAGTAATCAGTATCATTTCCTGTTAGTTATCTAGCCAAGACATAAGAACAGCGCTAACCGGTCATCAACCCAATCATGTAGGCGACCAGTTTGTGGAACGTAAGATTTTTGTCCAGCTGTTTCCGCAACGTTCGTCCACAGCACTGTAACAAAAAAAAGCATTGTGTGAAAAAGGTCACAGGCAACCTGCTATCTCAAAAACACTACCACACACCCACATCCACACCTTTCATTAAGGGCCAATTATTACTGTATAATTACTGAACAATCAGTAACTTCACCTGTTATTAACTTTTCATAAGGAATCATGCTGATTACAGTATAAACACACACAACGCATACATAATAAGCACAATCCAGACAAAAAAAAATTACGATCAATATCAGAGTTCAAAGTAATTTTATATTATAAAGAATTAAATATTTAAATAAAATATTATTTATTTAGACTGAATCCACCAGGTTACAGGTGTAAAGTGCAGTGGCTGAAAAAACCTTGTGCTGTGCATAAGGTGGAAAAAGGTTTATTTCATCTGTTGGATTTTCTTCCTTGAAGTTACCAGTGTAATTAGAGTTATTAATTTATATGTCCGTGCTAGTTCATGATTTATTGGAGGAAACTGTTAATAATAACAACATCAAGCCCTGTTTATCTGAAAAGTTTGACCCTACACTGAA
Organism: Silurus glanis; assembly: GCA_014706435.1. NCBI lineage: Eukaryota > Metazoa > Chordata > Actinopteri > Siluriformes > Siluridae > Silurus > Silurus glanis. Next base: position 4,937,020 of record JAAIIK010000039.1, read on the forward strand.
AAAAGTTGGAAGTATCTTGAATCTGGTCAAATTCATCTAGTAGTTCTGATAATATTACAAAAAAAAATAATAAATAAAAACATAAGGACATTAAACCTATTTTAGGACATTATTACTCACTTCGTGCTTGTTGTCTATTGCCAGATCATTTAGCTTCTTTTTAGAAATAAATATTTACAATATGCAGAATAATCTGCTAAAGGAACAAGATTCATTTAAGCTTTGAAATAGGTTTAACTACTATTTGGTCTCTTGTAACTGTATAATAGATACATTTGACTATATTCAAGATATTGCCACTGTCATTCCTTTGCAGTGTACCCAATAATATTAACATTTTTGCTCCTTTTTTATTTAACCTTGATATTTAACATTTTCATCCAAAGAACTTACCATGAAGGAGCCACGGATCAGAGACAGCAGGTTGCGACACACGGGCAGGAGGATTAGCATGCAGTTAAAGTTGAGAACAGCAGCTGGAGCTCTTGCCCAGGAAAGAGCAGACTGAACACACACACACACACACACACACACACACACACACACACACACACA
>JAAIIK010000039.1:4948479-4976265 GCA_014706435.1 Silurus glanis
TTTCAACTAATTGCCCAATTGCACAGCCTTACGAGCGTGCATATCATAAATGATGGGTCTTGTTTGTTTTCTGAGAATCTACTGCACCTACTGGTAACTTGTTTGTCACGTAGCAAAAAAAATATACTAAAAACCTGGATTAATCTGGTTAGTCACATTGTACTGCTATTATTTTGAACATAACTGTATACACATATATGTATGCTTGTCAAAAGTTTGGAAATACCTAGACTTGTATTGTTTTTGAGGCACGTGCATGTCCCTTTTGGTTCTGTGCATCAACTAGATAAAAGGCAAAGACACCCAAGAATTGGACAGTGAATTAATGGAAAAATGGTCTGTGAACTGATGAATTAAAATTTTATCACTTTGTCTCTAAGAGAGGAACTTTAGACAGAGAACAGGAGAGAGGATACTATTAAGACTGTGCCTCACAGCCACAGTCAAACATGGAAGTGAAAGCTAATGGTTTGGGTTTGTTTGAGAGCAGGGAAGGTTGGAGAATTATTCTGGGTGAAAGGAAAACTGAACCAACATGGCTTCAATTTCATAGATCAATGCCATGCAATTCCAGCTGGACTGCGACTAACTGGAGCCAACTACACCATACAGCAAGAGAATGACCCGAAGCATATGTAAGCATATTTTAGAGAGACAGTTGTTTGGAGTGCTAAACATAATGGAATCCTATTTTATTGCTCTGGGATGAAGTGGATCACAAGGTCAGAAAAAAATATTTAAGAGAGAGAGAAGTACGCACGAAGTTTTGCAAAAGGCATGAGCAAAGCATTTCAGCTGAATGTTTGAAGAAACAAACTAGAATGTGAAAAGCTGTTATTGAGTACCAACATCCAAATCCAAGACTAGGGGTTTCCATTGAAAAGAAGCTTTCTTTCCTTGTGCTGTGTGTCAGGTGCTAAAGCTGGCTTCAAAAAACAGAAGCATGAGTGCTGCCAGCATTGCTTTAGAGGTTGCAGAAGCGGAAGGTCGGCTTGTCAGTGCTCAGACCATACAAGTCAGTTTGCATGCCCGTCATCCCAGAAGTAAGCCTCTTCTACTTGTACTTTTTTCAACAGTCTCTGCACATTTCTTACTGCTATAGCATTTTTATTTATTTGCTGTACATATACTTCCATGTTTGTCTGCACTTGTCAATTTGCACAATTGCTACTATTTGCACTTCTGGTAGATGCTAAACTGCATTTTGTTGCTGTGTACTTGTACAATGAAATGCCAATAAAGGTCTATTTTGTCTAACTCCAGCAGCTCCATGATGTCATTATAGAGGAGTGGAAGAGGATCCCAGAAACAACCTGTGCAGCTCTGAATTCCATGGCCAGGATTGGACACAGTTTTGACATGTTCACTTAGGGTATACTGACTTTTGTTGACAGTTATTCAGACAATAATGGCTGTATGTTAAGATATTCTCAGAGGACAGTAAATTTGTACTGCTATACAAGCTGCACACTGACTACTCTAAAATATATAGAAGTTTAATTTCTATATAGTATTGTCGATTGAGAAGATCTACTAAAATGGTTGAACTGTGAGGGGAGTACTCACTTTTGTGAAATATCGTATAAAGTACAGGGCCCATGTCATTGCCACAGATGTGTGAAAAACAGAAGGCCTGCATACAGCGTTCTCAGACAGCTCAAACCACAAATCACACTATTGTAATACAGAGCAAAGGCATGTTTCAATTTCTACAATTTACTAATCAACATTAACTTGCATGTGTTGAAACTAATCCAAATGTTAGTTTCTGGGTGGCAGATACTTTCAGTTAACATCAACTTTATGATGGTGAATTTGTGAAACTCATTCTGCACTAAAAGAAATTAGGAAGTTGTATTGATGCATGCAACTCAACTGCATCAGTTAATCTAATGATACTAAAAAAAGATCTCCATTTAAGTGGGGGAAACTGAAATGTTTTTATGGTGAAAAAACACAAAACAATCTTTGTGTTTACTGAAAAGTTAGTTTACATTTATAAATCACAACAGACAGGTTGTATAGTAATATAGAGAGAACTGTAGGAATACAGAATACCATTTCATATATTTTCTTTCTTTTAATCATATTGAACACTGGGTACCTGTAAACATATTTATGATATTAAAAAGTGAAAAGTGTTTTTCTCTATTCACAATCTAATATTTTCAGGGGTCAACTTCTCTAACCACTAATATTTTCAGGGGTCAACGTCTCTAACAGTTATGATTCCAGGTTATCACCCATGTTTATGAAGCGCCGACCTCTGAACTTTAGGTTGCCTGTAAGTGACCAGCATCAATAAAATAACTGAAAGGAGGCGCACCCAAACACACACACACACACACACACACACACACACACACACACACACACAGACCTCATTCTGTACTGGACATCTTTTTTTTCTAAACTGGTTTTCTGTACGATTAAAAACTTTGGCCAATGTTTTTACTATGTTCTATAAATCTTCTAGGTTATTTGTAGAAAGGAAATAAAAAAAGAAAGTAATCGACTATTGCAGATTTAAATAACAGTTCAACTAATAAATATAATTCATCCTGTTATGAATGTGCCGTCTAGTGCACTGGCATAATGTGTTTTTTTTTTTTTTTTTTTTTCTTTTTGTGGAATAGATCTAGTTTTACTCTCTACCTCCTTGAATTTTATAGTCAGTTGTGTTTAAACTACCGGTACTAGCCAAGAACTTACCAGAAGAAACATCACATGGCTATGTTCAGCAAATCTATCTTCATCTAGGAATTGTAGTCATAACATCTGCTTGTAATAACTAAGGAACTATGAAGCAATATTTCTACACTCAGACTTCACTGGAGTTCCATGTGCATTATATAGTCATATGCAATGTTTAAAAATGAAACTAACATGAAAGCTGGTACTGTAAAGAACAACACATACTGGACCAGTTTATCATTATACATATAGCCTACAATAGAATACAAGAACGAGATAATACAAATTTTAAGTGTAAGAGTGTGTGATCAGACTGTCCTCGTTTTAACCAAACTTGGACACAGTCGGAGCAGCACATGGCAATGAAATCTATTTAAGCCTGCCATGTGCGAGAGTGCGCATGCGCCAAAGTCAGACAATCAGGTTCTTCAAAAGAGCACTGGGCTCGATTTAAGGCTCAGGCAAATACTTGTATATATTAGGGCTTACATGTATCTACGAGAACGCAAAGGCACCGCCTAATACCCAAACCTTCCGTACCGCGCCATTCTGCTGAACTCAACACGCCTGTAGGTGTAACAGGAGCAGTTACACAGCTGGCACCGCAGAGGGCGATAAAGAGGTCGAACACTTTCTAGTGACATTACTGAATCATCAAAGTATGAAAGCTGGAGTCAGTCGTAATGTGCCTTGGGGAAAAAGCTCATCCAAGCATTTCCAGAACAAAAGAGCAGATGGAGCCACTCGCATCAGCCCTGTTACTCATATTCTTCTACTTTTATAAGGATAAACTTGGCCCAAGCCTCTGCCTAGGACAGAGGACATCTGCCTCTAAAAATACAGTCTGCGCTTGTTATAACCGTGACACAGTTTTTCGGTGCTCATCAGAAACCCCTGACAGACCGCTGTCACGGACAAACTGCAGACTTCGCGTGAACTCCACCCGCAAAAGGCTTGTACAGACCACGTGAACGTTCGGGGTTCGTCGGCAGCTGGTACATGAATCATGTGACCAATTGGCACGTGCGCCTATGTGTGCTCAGATAACCGCTATAGTATAACCACTAACCATATACCACAACCACTATAATCTAACTGTTCTAATCATTTCCACACGTTTTTGGGCGTGAACTCTAAGGTTTAATCGATCCCGCGAAAAACTGTGGGCGGACCACAATCTATAGAAGTGATGCCAATGCACTTGATCTATTCTGTAACTTGAATTTGCCTGATAGTTCATTAAAATGAGAGACACGCCGCGAATACAGGCGGCCTAGTTTAGAAAGATGAGAAAAGTTGGTCACGTGACTACATGCCGGCGTATGTGATGTGTCTGTTTCTACCTGATGATCGGTCCCATCTGGAGCAGGTGCATGAAGAGCACAAGAGGACGATCTCTCCCCAAATCCCGATGGACGAAGGTTAAGGTCAGCTGAGTTAGCACAGAAGGCACCAGGATAAACGTAATCGTCAAGCCCATCCATATGACGTCGTCGCTCGTGTGGTACATGCTGGAGAGCACCGAGGCGCAGATGAACTCGGCGCAGTAGAGGACAGTCGCCCACAGCACACTGAACGGGGGACGGATTTTGCTGTGATTGATCACCAGCACGACTTCGTTCTCGGTCGGGACCGCGTGCTGTGCGATCTCCGAGATGTCATCCTCCACCGCCTCGTCCATATTGTTCGTATAGCCAAGCGAGTTCACAGACTCGGGATGGTGCTCGTGTTTACTTTTCATTTCGATTTACAAAAAAACAACAACAATAACATTGGAATCTGGAAGGGAAAACAAAAACAGAACGCTGGGAAGGGTTGCTCAACCGCTCTTCGTGCTGATCGTAAAACGTATTTCTTTTAATTTGGTTCACGTGGCTTTGATCGTAACTCCATATTCCAGCGTATTTGTATTACATAGTGTAACAGAGAAGTGTGCTGGGCTTTATTTCACCAGGAATCACGATCCTGTTCATGCTGCGAATAAAGAATTCCATTACCAAGTTTGCAGGCTGAAGTTCTTGTTGATCGAGCAAAACACGACCTGAACAGCCTGGGGATATTTCCCGTTGGTGTCGGCGCGTCTCCTTCTCCTCACTGCACAGTGGTCCGGGGTCTTCACGCTCTCAAGGCGTTGTTCCAGTGAGACGTCCTCCGTTAAAACATTTCAAATCGAACCGCGCACTTTAGTAACGCACGCCAAGGAAACCACGCACATGAAACGACGCGCTAAACCCCCAAAACCCATTTCGTTCGTCTGCTGTTTATGATCAGCACAACCAGGTGCGCGTCTTCCTGACGGGCGTGTGCGCGCTAGAGCGCTGCGTGAACGCTCCTGCGGGTCCCTGCGCCCGCCGGTTAAAGCGCCAACGCAACGCCCCGAAGAGCCAGAGCTATGAGGACGAAATAAAAACATTGGACGTGACTTATGGCAGCATGTTGTTCGATCTATTTCTATTTACATAATGTAAAACAAAATTATATCTAACACTTTTTCAGAGTGGTAGAATAAAAATACATACAAAATACACTGCTCACTTCCAGCCACGTGGCTTGGTAGGTCAAAGGAACAAGAAATCACTTCAATTTGATTCCAAATATCACGTAGAATCAAGTGGAAAGCTGTTCTATTCCACTCCTTCAACTGAATTCCATCATGTGCACATGTTCGTGCATCAAGAGACCTTCTGACAAAGTCACATAGTGATTGCATGTGATAAATACCTCATAAGGCCATCGTCGGTTTCTTCTCCTCAGTACAGTACACCATATGGAAGTACTTGTGAAACAGCTTGTGACTATGGCCAGACCTACACATGTCCGGTCCTCCCAAACTGTGAAATGACTCCTAACTTGTCCTGTCATCTTGTTGTTGCTCTAATTGCATTTTTTCCTACGACTGCTCTGTAATTTTGCTCAGTAGCAGGATTCACCTCTCATTTTTCTCTTCATTTACCCCTCATATTTAGCAGCAGTCAGATTTCTGGATCACTTAAAATGACATAAAGATAGTAAATCTTCAATACCTTGAATATTTTATTGTTCAGGATTCTGCACTATTTCTTGGTTGCTATTTCAATGTAAGCAAATTTGGGATAGTGATATATTTGTGATATTGGGATGTTAGCTGCTGTTTGCAAAAGGTCAGATTTTCCCATGTCTAATCCCGTCTCAGCCAACACCTTGCGCAATTTAAAATGGATAATGAGATTTTGCACAAATTTATGGAGTCTATGCCAGCTCAAGTATACACACTCAGTAAATGAATGCAGTCAGAGAGATATTTGCTCTTAGGGCATTATTAGCGAACGTGACATCATTTAAGGACTTGTAGAGAAGAGATTGTATTTCATGTGATTTAATTATATAATATTATCTTGAGGTCTATTAGTGTAGCACTGCATCTTTTGTTGCCTTTGGTCTTCTCTTGTTACCACACACAATGGCCCAGTGGTGGTGTAATGGCCACTGCTCTGTGTCTGGGAGTGTCTGTTTTCGTAAAAGGTTTTGGTGCAGAATAGTATACATTTCTCTACTACATAGATTTCAAACCCTGCTTCTACAGTGCCCATGTTCCCTGAATTAATGTAACTATTTCAGCAAATCACATAACAGCTTTTCAGTGAATGAATTCATTGTACTAAAGAAAGGTAAACACTAAAGTGCAGGACAGGATGTACTCCAGTGGCAGGGTTGGAAAACTGCACTCTATTAAATTAAATTGCATAGTAAGCATGGCCACTGGACAAAAAAACCTTAGTAGCGCTCTAAGGTCCTTTACTTTATCTGCTCCTGCATCACTATATCACAGCTGACCCTGCACTCTGACCCCAACATCTGTGAAGCTGTGAATGCAAAGAAAAGAGTTTCAATGTACTGTAAAATATATTTACATTTTCTATTACAGTACAGTAGAATTAGAGTGTGATTCAACACCATTGCCTTAAAGATATACTAAAGGAAGTGCTTTTAAAAATCATAATAAATGATCAAATGAATTCTAACTGTCTTGGCGCTCATAAATTGGAATAGCAGGGCTTATCCTGTAGCAACTATTTTGGGTAGGATATACAAGTATGTGTGAACAGCGGTGCTATAGTTACTGATTTGCTTCTATTTTTGTCATGACCAGCTGCTACAGGATGATCCTAACCAACAGAAGAAGGAGCTCTGTTATAAGAGATAATGCAGTGCTAATGCAGTTATGTTTTTTTTTTTTTTTGGTTGTTTGCAACATTATATTCAGGAGTGCATAGAGGAAAATGGATCTGCCCTCCTGTCCTTCTGTAATTTCATCAGATTTGAAACTAAACCACCAGCAGCCATGTATTAATAACTGAGCATCCATAGCTGAGAGATTCTGTTGGATGTTTGCCTAATGGCATTTTCCTTGTTAGAGTCAATTATTTTGAACTTAATGGCCCACTAACCTAAGATAATGGAGAACACAAAGCATAGTAACAACAGAATTGATTTTAAGGACCTCTGGTGGCCAGAAATAGATCATACTGTCTATTCAGAAGTAATGGCCAGAAATCTAATCCAGTGTATCTTACTGTGGTTTTGTCTTAGGTGGTCTGTTTTTCTTATAAAATCGTGGAGTGTTCTGTCATGACCCTATGCAAGGCTCCCATAACATCACCCTCCTTTGGCCATTCTTGTATAAAGGTCAAGTGACCTTTACTTAGTTTACTTAAATTAGTGGTAGAATTACAGTTACATTCCTATCTAACCTTGTGAAGGCCACACGCTTAATCCATGCCTTATGATCAAAACTGTACACAACAATGATTCTGTTGATTTTCTTTTTGAGAATGGGAGTTGTTCAAGTTCAAGTTCTGATATGTTATTTGCAATGAATAATACTTGTGTTATTGCACTCTACTGAGGGTGAGAAACTTAACACGGAACACAGTGTTGCAACAAATCCTCCCTCCATTGCTTCACAAATGTTCACAAGTGACACTTGTCTTATTGTCATTCAGGACGAAGCCATTTGAATGGCATTTAACAGGAAGAAGGCACTTCTTGACCTACATTCAAGTATACCTGTGCAATTACCTTTTTTGTCTAATGATATGTAATCAAAGCACAGTAGTGGTGCCCCAAAAAATACAGAAATGAGAAACGTACCACCAGTTGCCAGTCAGTTCAACACAATGCTTTAGGGCTCTCATTTAGACACAGCACAGATACTGCATACTGATATATAGTCCATGCAAAAAAATGTGTGTCATACTGATGGCTAGTAATACAATTTTAAGTCTTAAGTGAACTCTTTTATTTACACATTTTCTACTGACTTACTTTGCAAATAGTTTGATTCTGCCACAAACATCTTTAGAATAGACCCATAAAGAGACACTTCTAGCAAAGAAAAGTGCTGTTCATACTGTGTGATAACGGTGTTATGCCTAGTATTATTTTACATCACGGTGAAAAAATCTTGGAGGTGGTAGCTCTAGTGGTTAAGACTCTTGGTAAGTAACTGATAAGTCTGGGGTTCAAAACATAGTATCGCCAATTTTCCACTCTTGGGCCTCTTCACCCTCTGTGCTTCCTAAGATCGCTGGGAAGAAAGATTTTCACTGTGCTGTAATGTACATGTGAAAAGCTAAAATGGAATGTTTTAATGGACATTAGAACCACATTTGACCCATTTTAAAATGCCAGTTAGATGGTGTTGCAGATCTGTAACTGGATTCCTAAATGTCTCAAATAGTTTCAGTAAAACTGTTTGCATAATCTATCAGATACAATATAGTGTAGTCAATAACAGAGGCAGTGGCAGGAAAGCTTACAGTTGTAGATGCATCCCAATATTTGCCAATTAATTCTTATATCACTATGTATGTGTTCAATTCTAAAAAATTATTATCTCAATCTAATTATAATTAAATATACAACTGAAGGATAAACTGCACATTCTAAATGTGCTAAGGTTGACAATATAGGTTTTCTGGGTTCTGGGATGAATCCTTATGTCAACTGGATTTCCTCCTATCTCTAAAAACATACCAGTCAGTGGAATAAATGAAATGAATTGCCCCTAAATCTCAATTAGAGCATAAATGTGTGTGTACATGGTGTCCTGCAATGGACAGGTATTCCATTCAGGTTGGATTCTTGCCTTACCATGGTTTAGGGCAACTAGGGAATTACTGCTCCTGACAACTCTCAACTGGTACGTCATTCCACTTATATAGACGTGCTTATAAGACTTTACTCCACAACTATTGGAATCTGCATCTTTTAAAACTATAGTCACAAATAGTAATGTTTGTTCACCATTAGGATGGTATGGCATGTCTCCTACGTGAAATTTTTCCGAAGACAATTAGTTGTCTAAGGTACAGTATGCATCAGATTTGTCCATCTTCTTTAAGTTAATTGCTGCTGTGTGCTACACAGTAACAACAACAACAACAACAACAATAATAATAAAAATAATAATTATTATAATCAGGCACCCTTTAAAGCAGGTTTGGTCACACACTGCTCTAGCACAAAACTGTCTTTGTGTTATAGCTGTTGCTAAAGATGTTAAGACATTAGACTTCTGATCAGAAGGATGTTCAAAGCTGCCACTGCTGGGCCCTTGAGCAACCTCTACTGCTCAGCTGTTCAAATCAGATAATTGTAAGTTGCTCTGGATAAGATCATCTGACAAATGCCATAAATGTAAATAAGAAAATTATGATTTGCAAAAAAAAAACTAAACAAAAAGTGTACTAAAGAACAGAATGGGAAAGAGGACCACCTTGACCTGGCAGGGACCATCTTAATAGGCTTTCCACTGTAATGGATTTTAGAATTCTAGATCTTGCTATAATCAAATGAACGGATGAGACCATATGAGCAAAGCTTTATTCTCAAGGGAAAGATAGACACATACTACATATCATGTTCTTATGAGTATTTACAAAGTCATTATGAGGTTTGTGAAAGTGTGTGAAAATGCTTCCTGAACTGAATCCTGGCATTTTCACCTGGAATATGCCATGCAATCAGGAAAGAAAAAATGATTGAATGAAAAACTTGTTCATTCTGAATATTTAATTATTTAGCTGACCTCATTTGCTGAACTTAAACCTGACAAACTGAAGCAACCTCAGATCATAACATTGCTCCCACAGGCTGGGATGGAAGGCAGCAGGCATGATGGGTGCATCACTTAATCTATCTCTCTTCTTGCCCTGATGCTCCCATCACTCTAAAACAAAGTAAATCTGGACTCATCAAAGCAAATGACCTTTTATCATTGCTCCAGAGTCCAATCTTCATGCTTAAGCAAATTAAAACTTTGGTTTAGTCCCAATTGTTTAGTCGTAATCCCCTAAATTCTCTTTGCATTGTGTATGTGGAAATGTTCTTACTTTCACAATCAAACATAATTGTAAGTAATACTGTGTTTTCTATGATTTAATTGCACCAAAGTCTAAATGAGCTCTAAACGCAATCATTCAAGATTTTCAATCATAACAATTCTTGTAAGAAACAGCAGGCTGTGCCAGGATAATGCATTCATTCAGTCTGGAGGTTATAAAAGCATGCACTAGCATTATGTAGGTTTAGCACATATCTTGTTTTGGATTTGTTACTTATATACATGAAATGATTAAAGATAATTTAAATTATATCTAATGAATTGGTGAAGACAAATATCATTTTGTACCATTAGTGTAGACTTCAATGCTAGCACTATGTTTGCAATATTACAAAGGGCATAATGCAAATAGGGGAAAGCAATAAAGAATAAAGCTACCCTGTCACACTGCTGACATTGCCATGCAGTACTTTCAACCCAGTGTCATGATAAATATATAAATGTTTCTGTGCTTTAAAATTAAGAGAATTTACTCTTGAAACCTATACAGACTGAGGTAATTCTACCAAATTCTTATGTGGCAGTTTGTGTTTTAGTTTGAGTGGTGGCTCAAGTTAAAAAATCAGAGGGGCTGCTGTCTCTCCTTAGTTTAGCCCATGTGCAGTGATTTTGCCTCTTATAATCACTCCTGGGGTAACTAACATATTTGTACAATGACCTCTTTCTGTAGAAAGGTGTTCAACCTAGTCAGATGATTAGAGTTCGAATCCTGTAAATGCCACAGCCATCTATGTCCAAGTGAGCAAAAAGTTGGCCATGCTGTTTATCTGGGTGTGTGAATGAATGTGTGAATGAGAGTATGATTGACTATGTTGCATATGTTGTATTGTGGTGATCTGACAACCTAATCCAAGGTGAATTCCTGCTCTACACCCAGTGTTCTCACAATAAAGCAGTTACGGAAGATGAATGATATTCAATTCAATTCAATTCATTTTTATTTGTATAGCACTTTTAACAATGAACATTGTCTCAAAGCAGCTTTACACAGATAATGCGGTGATTAAAAATTAATATGTTCTTTATAAGTAAGTTTGTCCCTGATGAGCAAGCCGGTGGCGATTGTGGCAAGGAAAAACTCCCCGAGATGGCATAAGGAAGAAACCTTGAGAGGAACCAGACTCAAGAGGGAACCCATCCTCATCTGGGTTACACCGAATGTCCATTTGTAGCAAGTATACAATGTTGCGGGGTACAGTGATGATGATCAGAAGCGAACTGTATTCCTGAGTCAGTGTAGGAGACTGTTGACATCAACTACAGTCAAATCCATCCTCAAAGCGCCCATTCTTACTCCGGAATTTCATGGAACCACCCAAGTCGTTGATTAGAAACCGTCCCCAGCTGCACAGAGTGGCCTCCAGTCGAAGAGAACACCATCCAGAGGCAGGCCTGGACGAAGTGGGGAGATCCACGGAGGGGAGAGGGGCAGGAACAGTGGTCACTGGAGCCTCAGGAGCATGTTTAACTCGACCGAGAGAGCGAGAGAGAGAGAGAGAGAGAGAGAGAGAGAGAGAGAGAGAGAGAAGAGGGTGACAGGAAGAGAAGGATATGGATTATTAAGTGTACCTATTGTTGTATGAGAGTTAAAGTCACTGTGCAGTTTGGACTCCGGCAAGACTCGCTATGGCAGCATAACTAAAAGGGAGAACCAGAAGGCAACACAGACATGAGGGATCTCTGGGATAAGAGACAGCCCACCACACCACCATCAACAAACCTGAGTGAACGTGTGAGTGTGGGGGGACGACAGCATACAAATATCCCAGTTCACCAAACACTCTATATCAATGTTCCCTCCAGATCTGAGCCTTTACCTAAGAAAAAACCTACTGATTAAAGGCTTGACTGAATAAATACATTTTCAACCTTGACTTAAACACTGAGACTGTGTCTGCGTCCCGAACACTGATAGGAAGGCTGTTCCATAACTGTGGGGCTTTATAAGAGAAAGATCTGCCCCCTGCTGTAGTCTTCATTATTTGAGGAACCAACAGATAGCCAGCACCTTTTGATCTAAGTAGGCGTGGAGGATCATACTGGTACAGAAGTTCACTCAGATACTGCGGTGCGAGACCGTTAAGTGCTTTATACGTCAGTAGTAGTATTTTATAATCAATGCAAGATTTGATTGGGAGCCAGTGTAGACTGATTAATACAGGGGTGATGTGGTCATATTTCCTAGATCTAGTGAGGACTCTTGCTGCTGCATTCTGAACATACTGAAGCTTATTTATGCACTTATTTGCACACCCAGACAGTAAAGCGTTACAGTAGTCTAATCTAGAAGTAACAAAAGCATGAACTAGTTTTTCTGCATCCTGTAACGACATCATATTTCTAATTTTAGCAATATTTCTAAGGTGAAAGAAGGCGATCCTGGTAATATTATTCACGTGAGCCTCAAAGGAAAGACTAGGGTCAATAATAACACCAAGGTCTTTGACAGCCGTACACGCTGAAACAGAATATATATGATATATGCTTTTGATAAAAAGCTTGACGTTTTCTACTTCACATTTCCTGTTTACTTCGCTTGCATAATAGAATTAGGGATTAAGAGATTATAGTTTTCAACAGAAACTCACCAGGGCCAATTAAAATAACAGGAGACTAACACAACTGCAGCTGCAACACCACTGCATCATCTCAGAATCTATAGGTATCCATTTTATCTGCTGTATCCATAATTGTATTAGACACTGGTGAGGGGGGATGAGTGGCAAATGGAGAGAAACCTGACTACAGTTCCAGTATTGCTTATACACAGTCAATTTAGCCAGCCAAGTAGCAAAAGCACAGATTAAAGCAGTCACAAGCTAGAAAATGGGATGTGACATGCCTGGAATGAAGAATAGGAGAATACTTCCTGCTAAAAGCTGAAGGATACTATAAAGTTCTATAGCAACTCACAAAAAATTGTATACTCATCTCAGATGAATAGATTACAGAAGAATAGTGCAGGCTTTGGGGAACAGGTTACTTTTAGCTTTGACTGCAGCTCTAAAAAAGCACATATAGATTGATGTGCACATTGTGATAAGATGAAGAAAACAAGGATATATACTACAAATAATAAGTCATCCCTTAATGTGTGACAATGTTGGAAGGGGGAACAGCTAGATATCCAGGTAATTCTTACTTCACAGGAGTTTAAGATTAGTGAATTGTAACACAAAGACTGTGAAAAGCTCTGGAATGTATATACACACACCCCCAAACATGTTCTAACTTATAAGTTGTAGAAATGCATTCAAGTAATGAAAGAGGAATGCACAAAACATCACACAGCCTAGTTTATTAGTCAATTCCATACACAAGAACTCTCAAATAGACAGTTAATTTGTTAAAAGAGATCACCAGTAAGGTGGTTGTTTACAGTCAGGTGCCAGCTTGTCCAGTCAATTTTTCCCAGGTGTTTTTACACTGCCTTTATCAACAGCAACATACCACAATATGGCAATTACCTGGTATCATATAATTCATAAATGCTGTAAGTGAATTGAATTAGAGTTCATCTGAAACCTTTAACACTGTATAGATTTTTTTTTATTACAAGTGAATCTCTATTTGGGTCAGATAAACAAACCATTACCTGCCAATAAGGAGAGCAGATGTCCCTGAAGTTCACATGATTAGTAGGAACTATAAGCCTACTTGGCTCCTCCCAAATGAGGTGAAAGGATTACAGGAATAATTTGAGCCAGATTAAGATTTCATTGCACTTTGCACAATGCCACAGACGAGGAAAACGTAAACATGCAAATAAATAAGGACATATTAATGTAAGTAAATTGGCAGTTATTGAAAGCATTAACCTTTATAATATCTGTATATAATATATATTTGTTTCATTCTTTGTGCTACTGTAGTTGTGTTTACCTCACCTTTGTAAATAAGTTATGTTCCACTCCTGCAATTAATAATGAATGCAATTGATACATTTTTACAAGTGATGCTTATGGCTTAAAGATTGCTTATTACATTTATTAAATAAGGCAACACAGCATGTGCCTATTAAGATATGTCTTAAGCAGTGAAGTAAAATCCAATTAACTATAAAGAATCGTATATAAGTAATTAGCTAAGTAGATATCTAATCAACAACCAACAGTTCAACAGACTGTCAGGGTAACTTATGCTATAATCCATACTCAGGTTTAAATCAAGAAGATGGTGCGCTCTTCCTCAACTCAATATGTTCAATTTGATGAGCAACTGTTGCAACTGGGTTTCCAAACTGCAGCAACCAATGAGGTAAAATCAGTACTGTGTATTATTTTCACTGGTGTTTACTGGCTCATTTGAAACATACTGGAATGTGGCTCTGGGCTACTCCTGGCACTGCAAAGCTGCCACAGTTATGTCAGCAAGGGGTTCCTTTTTTTTGGCTTAGTTCAGTTATAGTGCCAAAATTAGTAAATGGAGATCATTTAATACTAGACTGAGAAAACAAGAAATTACCTAAACCTCTTTTCTTTGTTCAGAAAAGTTACTATGCTGGTGGTTGGTCTTGACAAGGCTGGAAAGACAATGTGTATCCGGGGGATGCTAAGAGGTAAATATCAAATAATAAATAATAGCTTACAGTCTTGAAAAGATAAGAAATTATAAAAGAAGGTAATCAACATCCGTTACAAATAAGAACAAGTAACCTGAGGTGACAATAAAACCAGCAGATTTCAATATGTTTTCACTATTGTTTTCTCCCAAAAGTAAAACAACATTCACATGCCATGCAGACAAAACACGTCTGGCAGTTTGGTTTTCAGGCACACTACTGTGTATCTACAGCATGGCAAGAAGAAAGGACATCAGCCATGACCACAGAGAAGTAGTAGTTAAAGTCTCTCATTCTGGCTGTCAAGCATGGTGGTGGATAGGTTATAATCTTGGCTTGTTGTGCAGCCACAGGCCCTGGAAACCCTGTAGTCATTGGAACCATGCAGCTTAAGCTAGATGGAATTGGGTCATTCACCAGGACACCGATCCCATTCAGACCAGCAAATTGACATCAGAATTTCTAAAGAAGAAAATAATTATGTTGAAATGGACAGGTCAAAGTCCATTCAATTCTAAAGTCAGGATCTTAAGACAGCTGTAAATGAGCAAATGCCCTTAAACATCAATTAACTGAATGGGTAACATTTCTCCAAAATAATAAACCATTCATTATACTGAGTATAGGGTGTACTTATTTTTCCCATTTTCTGAAAAAAGACTACATATTGTCATCTGAGGTTATTTTTTTCTCTATAGAAGTTCATGAAATCACACAATTATTTATAAGACCATGATTAACAAAAAAAAAAAAACAGGAGGGTGTACTTTCCGACTACATTTAAATAATGATGAAGTTCACAAGATTTTTTATGTCTATTTTTTATTTAGCTCCCCATGGAGAAGTGAGTCCCACTCATGGATGTGTCCGTTATGAGTTAAGGTTCGAAAACTTCCTAGTGAATTTGCTGGATATGGGTGGAAGTCCTGAGTTCCGCTCATGCTGGAGGGAATTTTATGGTGAGGCCCATGGAGTCATTTTTGTGGTGGACTCCAGTGACAGACACAGAATGAAAGAGGTCAAAACACTTCTGGCTGAGATGCTGCGACAGCATAGAGTGGCTGGAAAGCCCCTGTTAGTGTAAGCCATTATTTAGATACTATTTAAATGTTTAATGCTTTTTAGTTATTTAAAAATGAATGTTAAAAGTGGTCTCCTTTACATGCAAATGAATTCATTTCCACAGACTGTTCCTCTTTACAGATTAGCCAATAAACAAGATAAAATGAATGCCTTACTTGGAAGTGAACTGATTGAAGCCCTATCCCTGGAGAAGCTGGTCAATCAGAGCCAGTCTCTGTGCCACATTGTGAGTAACATATTGGGTTATAACAAAAAATATATTGGCAGAAATTGAAAATATGTCTGAAATAATATAGGTACTAATATTTCATAAACTTATGAGATGTGATTTGGCTCTTAAATTATTAAAATTACATGAGCAGTGATAACGTTTTTTTACATTAAAGGAGCCATGCTCTGCCTTAATGGACCTGCGGCGATGGTCAGACAGGAAGACATTGCGAGGCCTAAGGTGGTTGCTACGGGCTGTGTGCCTCGACTACCCAGATCTGTGTACTCGTATAGATAGAGACAGTGGAATGCCACCAGAAATGGAGGAAAGAGAAAGAAAAGGAAAAGCTGAAAAAATTCAGAAGAAAAACAAAGTTCAAAGGTACCTTTTGTTTTCAAAGACTCTTGCAAATGTCTTACATTTTGGTAAAATAGAAACATTCACAGTATGATGTGCAGTGAAATGCTTTTATGACTGTAGCATTGACAGAGGAATTTACATTGTCCAGCAAGTAATAGTATAGTTAGGAGAAGAAAAAATATAAAATAATAAAAATATAAGGAATATGAATGACAGATAGCAACAACAACATAGACTATATGTGAAATAAAATGCCGATGTGTTCCTTATTCTTCCTGTGTTGGTTTTCTTGGGAGAGGAAGTGCTTTCTGGGCTGCAACAAAGAGACGAATAGACAATTGTTTAAATGCTTGAGGTCCTTCACTGTCTTCCTGGCCTTGGTTTAGCATTGCTTGCGGTAGACAGACTGCAGGTGCTTTCTATCCTGCTTGGTGGTGTTCCCAAAGGAGGCTGTGATGCTTTTATCAGCCTGTCAGGATTCTTTCTATGGAGCAGGTGTAAATGGTACTTAGCATCTTAGAGGGCAATTAAAAAAGTCCCTTAAGCCGTAAGCATCTAATATTGTAAAGACACTGACAGGCTTCACCAGGGTGTCAATGTGTGTGTGTGTGTGTGTGTGTGTGTGTGTGTGTGTGTGTGTGTGTGAGAGATATATATACTGTATTAACCAGCTAAGATGTGCTAGGTGCTAAGGCTTTCAGTGTGTAATAAATGTTTTGACATCTACAGACATCAAGGCAGTAAACCAGACAGTCACCTTGCACAGTGCCCTCTGGAGGAAGAACAGAAAAATGGGAACCAACTCCAAACAATTAGGTCAACCAAGGTAACTCAAAACAAACACACACACACACACACACACACACACACACACACGAGTTCTGTGTTTTTTTTATTGAATGCTTTAAACTAGAATACACCATTTGGTTACAGGAGAATTCCCTTCAAAAGAAACTGAAGAAAAAGAAGATGAAGGTTAAGATTAAAGCAATAAGTGTCAGAAATGACTTAGATAAAAAGTGTAAAGAAAAAGAAGCAGAGGGAAATGAAGCAGAAAATAATGTTAGCAGCCAGGAGGAAACAGACAGTCATGGCTTGTTGCCACAAAAAAAGAGGAAGCTGAAACCCAAAGCAAAGGTGGAGACTTTAGATCAGCCTGAGTCCCAGGAGTCCATACCTTCTAAAGGTATTCAACTCAGTATTACACTTTAGAATCATTTTAAGACAATAATAGACATGATGGGCTGACTTCAATTTGATTCAATGCTACAGCAGGTAAAAAGAAAAAAAAGGTGATAAAAGGAAAGCGAAAGAACAAGATCAACACAGAAGAAATTCCTGTAAATTATAGACAGCCTGCTGATCTCGCTGCCACTTTTGGTGAGTCTCACTGTATTTTCACTCTCTTGGACAAAAATGCAATTCCAGTCAATCACAACTCATGTAATTTGGTAGACTAGGTAGTGATAAGCACCTTAAAATGGTATTGCAATTCCAAAAAACACAAAGAAAATGTATATGAGCACACTGTTAAAAGAGCTCTTTAGTAGCTTTCAAATGACACCAGCTCTGCTATCTATGTTGCCCAAGAGTAATTGTTGTGACAAATTATTTCAGCAGCTGTTAGTTAGAAAACGTAGCCCAACATACCAGAGCTCATCAACTGCATTACTTCTATGTAGCTATTGTGCATCAGCTATTAATTGAGTCTAAAATGAGTCTATATGTCTGATTTAATTTACTTTATTTGCCTGATTTCATGTGCTTTACCCTAAAGTGCCATGCTTAGTTTAACAAAACTGTGGTAACAATGTGTGTAATTGTTTACATGTTGCAGTCTTCTATGAAAATACATTTATTCTACATTTTTGGAGGGAGTATATCACAATATTATTAGTACCTGACTTTACTAACACCCTTGTGGCTAATGAACATAAATGTCCACAAGCACACTCACAAAATCTATCTTCCCAGAAGAGTGGAAAGAATTATAGGAAATTGGGCAAATTGGGACTAAATGTGGAATGTGATGCTCAAAAAGCACATACCATACTTATGACCAGGTGTCTGCAAACTCTTGTCAATATAGTGTATGTTAATTAAAACATGATTTTTTGCTGCATTTTTGGCTGCATGCCAGAATTCAGTTAAAGGAACCTTCAGGTTTTTCCTAGACCTGAAATATGTTCTGGGGTGAGCATCTTAAATCTAATATCTCAGCAGACTAAATCACATTATTTGTCTATTTTCTTGATAGATCTTTACAGAAAAGCCATTTTGGCTTTAAAAGCTCGACAGGATCAGAGTTTGGTGCCAGAACAGTGAGAAGAATGGAAATGCAATGGCAGGACATTTTATGAAGGTACTGGACCACAAAACTACCATCTTTAGTCATCTTCACCAAGACATGAATTTCCACATATGCATATTCATTTTAGTCTTTTTTTTTTTTTGTATATATAAAACTGCTTATAACAAACTGGAGGCTCTACTCTCTTCAAAAAATATATATTTTTTCAATATTGAAAATATTTTAACATTTTTCAGGTTAGCTTCTCACTGAGACATTTCAGAAAATGTATTTTTGCTTTGCTTTTTCTTTTTTAGCACCAATTGTTTAATTGCAATTAAGTTGTTATTTCATGAACTGTAATCAAAATGTATGCTTTCTCCTGAAAGAAACTTCCTAGTTTATTTTCAATCACCTATTTAACAATTCAATTTTAGAGGGTATAGTGGACTTATTATTATCGTTTATTTATATGATATATTTGTATTATTTCTTTAATTTACATGATTGATTTGTTTTTACAATGTTATTATAGTATATTTGATCAGTTGAATAAGCTTTATTTATTATTATTATTATTATTATTATTATTATTATTATTATTATTATTATTATTATTATTAAAAGCATTCGCTGCTAATATGAATCTTTCTGCCAAGCTTTTGTTTGAATAAAAACATGACAAGCATAATGTGCCTCCTTGTTGTATTTACTATATCTGTGAAACCTGAATAATGTACTCAATTCATTTACATTTCTAGGGTTCTAGGTATACATTTAATTTTCAATGACAGTTCCTCATATGTCTGAGAAGCTCAGAATAACCATAATATGAATATCTTATATTATTTATATCTTATATTGCCAGTGTTGCCCACTTGGGCATTGAGATTCATAATAAAAAGCTAACATGTATACATGTACAATGTAAAATGAACTAACAATCATTACTTACCAATGTAAATACTTATGCCATAATCATGTATTTAAACATACTTTTCGAAAAAACACGATAATTGTGTTGTAAAAAGGTCACTCATTCTGAATGTGGTTTTATATATATATATATATATATATATATATATATAGCTTTGGACATGGTCAAAGCAGAGGTTTATGTCTAGGTCAATAAATCCTTTAGTTTTCCTTCTGTATCAGAGGTAAACTTGATGACTTCCTTATTCACCTGTATCTCCACATGTGATGATATTATATCATTCTTTGGCCCAAACCTTGCTGTTTGTGTAGCTCTTTTATAGGGTGTGTGGATTCGCTACTAACCACTACACCAAAGTGCCTTCCTCAAAAGCCACATGCATATTTAAAAATTGTGTCAGATAAAATGAAATTAGTAAATGAAATTTACTACATAATGGGTTTACAATAACTCAAGTCAAGTCAAGTCAAGAAGCTTTTATTGTCATTTCTACCATATAGCTGACACAGTACACAGTGAAATGAGACAACATTCCTCCAGAACCCTGGTGCTACATTAAACAACATAGAGCATAAACAACATAGAGTACTTGCCACATAAAGTGCATCGTGTGCAACCTAATGCAAACACTGCAGACAAAAACAGTGCAGACAGACAACACAAGACAGTGTGAGACAGATACACAAAACATAAAACAGCGCCGACCAGTAACCTATTGTATACTCTGATTATACAGTAATGTTCACAAGAGGACAATAAATGACTATAAACATGAAGGAACAAACACAATGCAGTGCAAAAACAGCAGTAGCAGCAGTCGAGAGGTGCAAAAACAGCTTGTAAACAGTATAATATGATAAAATATAAATAATAAATGGTGGTGGAATGGATTTAGATGAGTAATGAATGTGTGTTGAGTTCAGGTTTTACAGTTCAGTAACACACAGTTGAGTGAGTGTGCATGTGTGAGTTTCAGTTTCATTTCAGTTCTGTGTGTTGAGGAACCTGATGGCTTGAGGAAAAAATCTGTTGCACAGTCTAAATGTGATGCCTGAATGCTTCGGAACCTCTTTCCTGATGGCAGGAGGGTAAAGAGTGTGTGTGAGGGGTGTGTGGAGTCGTCCACAATGCAGTTGGCTTTGCGGATGCAGCGTGTGGTGTAAATGTCCGTGATGGAGGGGAGAGAGACTTTAATGATCTTCTCAGCTGTCCTTACTATCCTCTGTAGAGTCTTGTAATCTGAGACAGTGCAGTTCCCAAACCAGGCAGTAATGCAGCTGCTCAGGAGATGGTGTTAAGTGACCAGGTGAAGTTCTCCACCAGATGTACCCCAAGAAATTTGGTGCTCTTGACGATCATCACGGAGGATCCTTTGATGATCACTGGAGAATGGTCGTTCTGTACTCTCCTGAAATCAACAACCATCTTTTTGGTTTTTTATTCAACGTTCAGAGACAGGTTGTTGGCTTCACATAGAGTTTTCCTCACTTCTGCTGTGGATAGACAGAGCACCTGGTCATTGGGAGGAGAAGTGGTCTTCCTTGGCTCCACGTTGTTCTGCACCTTTTAGTCTTTTAGTGCATCTGGGAGGGAGGTGTCACAGTCACAAATAGGTGAAATTGTCTTGTAGTTAGTGATCGCCCGGATTCCCTGCCGCATTTGCCGGGTGTCTCCACTGTCCTAGAAGTGGCTTTGCCTCTTTGATGGCACGAGACAGTTTGGCCCTTGCTGTTCTTAAGGCTATCTTGTCCCCTGCTCTGAAGACGGAGTCTCTTTTTTTTTTTTAGCAACGCACGCACTTTTGCGGTCATCCTTCTGGTTGGCGTGTAGTGATAGTGATGGTCTTGGAGATGGTCACATAATCAACGCACTTGCTGATGTAGCTGGTCACTGATGATGTGTACTCCTCCACGTTGATGGAATATACCCAATTATAAATTATACCCAATAATTTGTCACAATAACTACCAAAGTGAAAAAGATTGCTCATCTACAAAAACTCATGCCATCTTTTTGTTCTTTGTCTACTGTTTCCCTTTTTCATACAAAACATAGAAATACACATTCTATATGCAAAAATACAAACTGTTTCTTCCTTTAGGTTCCTTTTTTGGATATGAACTACATGTAACTGACTCAGACAGTCTAAAATCTTCTACTTTTTTTTTCCGAATGAAGTCTTTTGTTGTGTTGACAGAGTTTTGGGCAAGTGTCTTGATTTGACTTCATGCTTCTTCCAGATAGATTGGATGCATTTTTCTGTAATTACAATTATTTTTTAGAAATAGACATTTAGAAATATCAGAATGCATTTAGTGTGAAATATTAGCCTTGCTGTCACAATATCTCAAAAGGGAACTGTATAATCCATGTCCTTTTTGCCTTGTATGGGTTTGTAGTGACATTGTGTATATTAAAAAGGAAGCTAAAACATTTACATTGAATACAGGGTATACCTTTAATACAAAGGCTACAAAGTCTACCTACCTATTTTAAATCTTCCATTCATTGATAAAATAGTTGAAAAAATGTATGTATGGAGTTCTGTTCATTTGGAGACCACTCTGTGCATCTGGGGATAGTTCCATATCAACAGCCTAAAGATCCATGAAGAACTATTAGGATAGATGTGGACTGTATGTATGATTATAACCTGTCTTCTACATTGGCTTAGGACTGCAGTTTGCATGAACAGTTGCATGTAAGTGTCCAACAGCACACCATCACAATGATGGAACTATAATAATCAGATATTATCTAAGTTTTTTCCTCGTAAAGTTTTTTCTTTCCAGAGTCTCCACTGGTTTGCTCATTAGGAATGAACTTATAAGGAGCGGAGAGAACTTAAAGGCAGTAAGCTTACACATTCCAACTTTATCACCTCTTTATCTCTGTAAAGCTGCTTTGAGACATTGTCCATTGCCCAAGTGCTATACATATAAATAAAACTGGTTTGACAGTTTTCATCTGGATAAGAAACCGCGTGTAAACGTTCTGGAAATGTTTTGAAAGCATTGTTTCTTAAACTAAACCAAACGTAACGTAGTCGATGTCGCCCTCTAGTCGGGAGTTTGTGAGGCCGAGATGGCGTGCCGCCATGTTTGATTTGGGATCGCTCCTCCCCCTCAGCATCTTCATCAGGACACTGAGGAGAGCGAACACAGCGGATGTTAGACGGACCTGGGCTTTTGGCAGTGCGGACCGAATATGGCCTCACCGAGGACAGTAACCATCGTCGCCCTTTCTTTTGCACTAGGCCTCTTCTTCGTCTTCATGGGAACGATTAAACTCACGCCACGATTAAGTAAAGATGCCTACAGTGAAATGGTGAGTGTGACTCTAATTGCTTTACGGGTTTCTTCCGTTGCATCATAAAGACGCTGCGGTTGGGTATAGATACGAATTTTCATTCATTTTAATGAGCTTTAAATGCTTCTTGTGCGAAATGCGAAATGGAAAGGGGAATCCGAGAGGTACGTTTAGAATAATCTACAGTTCTACAGTATGGAATAATGTATTATTTTTGGACTATAGATGTTTATCTATTGTCTTCTTAATGTCTTTATCGTGCATATACTGAATAAAGCCGCAGCACCGCTGCCCTCTGAGCCGCATTACTGTAATGAGCTCTTCACTCCAGCTTCATTTCCAAGCTATTGTTTGATACAGTGCTTCGTCAGGTCAGGTGTTACCTTCTACAAAACACTGTCACTGCATATGCTGTAAGATATATCACAACTGCACACGAGTGGATCGTCGTTTGAGTTACATGAAGCACATTATTGTGTTTGAGCTCCGCTCGGACTGTTTGCTGGAAACGGAGCGTTTTTACAATGGCGTCGCCTTCGAGCAAATTCTCTGGTGCACCTGCGGATGCTGCTGAAAGGGGACTGATTTTTGATAAATTTCATCATGAGCCATTTCAGTAGCGAGTTACACAACAGAAATGTGTACCTTTTAGTATATTAAACGATCCTTTGTTATGGAGTAAACGGTCAAATTGCTTATAGAGCGTGTTAAATTGCATGTTCGAGCTTGCATTGTGCTATTGTGTAGTAAGCAGTAGCTTTTCGGGTTATATCATTGACCCAACAAAAGGATAAAACAAAATAAACAACAATAATAATAATAAAACGGTTAAACACCCATAGAGGAGATGGAATCCAATCTGGAGAAGATGGCTATATCAAAGGATGAAGATTTTGCCTAGTCCCTTTGTGGGATTTGCAACCTTCTATAGTCACAAGAGCAGTCAGTCACAGAGTTTGTAAGAATAGTTTATTTAGTACCTTGAACAACAGAGCGAAGATTTTAACCATTTTACTTTTTCAGTCCATCAGCATGTTTCATCATCTACCACATTTAAAGCCATGCTGCTTTTCTGTTTCTGTTGTTAAATTCATTCAACAATACTTCTGTTCATTTTTTCAGAAAAGGGCATATAAGAGCTATGCAAAGGCCCTGCCAGGTTTGAAGAAGCTGGGCATCACTTCTGTGCTTCTGCGCAAGATCATCGGCACTGTGGAAGTGGCGTGCGGCGTGGTCCTGACGCTGGTGCCTGGAAAACCGAAGGATGTTGCAAATTTCCTGCTGCTGCTGGTCATGCTGGCTGTGCTTTTCTTCCATCAGCTCGTTGGTGATCCTCTAAAACGCTACGCCCATGCACTGGTGTTTGGCATCCTGCTCACTTGCCGCCTCCTGATCGCACGCCAGAGTGATGATCGGCCCGAGAGAGAGGAGCGACGAGAAGAACAGGTCAATGCTCAGGAAAAGAACAAAATCAAAGTTTCTTAGCTTTGCTTTTTCTGACTGTAGGAAATGCAAAGCAGTGTGGACATTTCCTGAATAACGTATCTGCTGAGACAAGTGAAAGGTGTTCACCACAAAAGACGATTTACAGTCTTTATGTCCATGCAAGCATATTTTAGGCTTTAATTCGAAAACCTCATTCTCAAACACTGTCCCTAAGAGTGAATAATCAGGCTAGGATTGCTCTTGTTAACCCCTGCTCCCTTTTTTCCAACTTGATTTTATGTTATTCTGCCCTATGAAATGCTTAACTTGGCTTTAAGGGAGTTTTTACTAATATTGCTCTCATTATTGTGACTATTTCTGTTTCTGACACCCTGAAATGAGTAACATCTTGCAAAACATTTAACATTGATGCAATGCAAAAGATTTAAGATTTTCTTTTCTCACAATAAGATGTCAAAATATTTCAGAGCATGATACTCTGTGGTTTTATTGTAAACCACAACATGATGAAAATGTACCTGTTTGTGTATAAAAGATTTGTTGTTTTGTGTTGGGCCATCAACTTAATTCATTATTTCTTCTTCTTATTATTTAGTTTTTTTTCTTTTTTTTTTTATAAAAGAGACAATTTCCCTAGTGTTTTTTGTCAACTACATTTGATTTGGTTACTGTCACTGTGTTCAATAAAGATATCCTCATTCTTCACATACTGTATTAACCTCATTATAATAAACCACTGGCCGTATTATGAATTTAATTAAAGGGCTCTACATTTAATTAAAGGGATGTTAATTTTAATTTGAAATTGTGTGAAAAAGGTTTCAAAGTTCAGGAGATAAAATGCATTTAGGGGATTCCTGTGCTTCCATTATTTTCCCCTAATTACGCCTAAAGCACTAAGCAGTGGTGTTTTTCTCCATCTGTCTGAGATTCTTATTAGCATTGTATCTAAAGAACGAGCGTTTGAATATTTGTAGGAGTTATGCCAACTTAGATTTTGGAAATTCATATAGATTCAAGGTCACAACTAGGTTTATTGTTGTTCATACAGATGCTAGTTACATATTCAAGTTCAGGAGCTCAAAACCCATTTTCTGGCTGTCTACAATTTGTCCCTTTGCTCCATTTGTCTGTCTGACATTAATACTGTATTTCAAGAATGAGTGGTTTAATAGTTGTAGGATTTATAGCGAATTATTACAGTAACCAGAATATAAACATTAGATTTTGGAAATGACCCAAAGCTTCAAAGTCACAAAAAGGTTGAAATATTAAACAGTCTGAAGTAGATTTTCTTCAGTAAAAAAGTAGCTTCCTTTCTGTTTGTCGTGCAAGATGGGAGGAGACTCATAAATATGATTATTTAATTTTAAGTAAATTTCAGGGCTAGTACATAAGTACAATTTTATAACAAGATTAGGCTTTTTGGCAGCAGTGACATCTGCAATTGATGCTGTTGCCATGATGTTCTTTTTGTTTCCGGTATTTGTTTGTGGATTTATAAAATAGGATCAAATTAAATGTAATAAAAATAAATTATTTTCTTAAATGTTTTCTGAATAGTTCACATATAGAACCCTAAAATATTACATTTCAGATTTTCTGGTTTGTACAGCACACTGAATTTGATTCTTTTTTAAATAGCACATCCCTAGCTATTCTATACTATTTTATGCCACAGCATTTTTAATTTTAATACAATTTATTTAATTATACTTATGTTTAATGTTGTGGAGTGTCCTTATAATAAGTTCATTCCTGTTACAAAATATGCTCAGATATACAGTTATAACAGTTATAAGCTGCCAGTCTCTAACTTTTTTTCTCATGAAGAAAAGAACAGCTTGTTTTTGTCCCAAGAAACCATACAGCCTTCAGATTGAAAGACTTTCCCATATTGGAAAACTGACTGTTACAAAGTTTTGACAAGAGCTTTACCATATCAACGATTGAACGAATGTGTGTTTTTTATTTTTATTTTTATATAAAGTGTCCATCACCTAACTCACTGCATGTAAGTTGCGAACAAGCACATTTATATAAAACTTGTTAATAATTTACAAGTTGTGTTGTCGTTGAAAAAATGAATCAACACCTCCAGACCAATTAGAATGAAACTTCCGACAGCTCTGATATAAACTGTTTTAATGATTTACTGAATTAAAAGCTACATTGGTTTCATTTTCTGTGTTTATCCATTGTTTGTATTGTTTGCCATTTATTCAAGAGTGCCTACTCCGTACTATGGTATGGATTGAGTGCAAATAGCAATCAAAAGGAAAGAGGCTGTGAGACATGTTGGAGCTCACGTCAGTTTCCCATCCATACACATTCATCTCTACTGTCCAATCCCTGATGAGGTGGCTGGGTGGTTTGGATGATTCAGAATTGGAGAGTGACTTTTCTGAATTGCATTTTTTATATCAGAAGCCTGTTTAAATGCAAATATAAGTAAGCCTGTACTCTGTATGATAAGAGAAGTTTCTACTTTTTTTTTACAACTGCATGACTCAAGATCTCAATTCACTCACAGTGAACGATGCTTCATACTCCATGACTGGCTTAAAGTTTAACGCAAAATAAAGCCCCAAGTCGCTTTAGGCTGAAAATGCTAGAAGACAGTGTTAAGATTGAAAACTTGCAATGAAAAGGAGTGGAAAAAGAACATGGACAATGCTTTAGCCATGGCCATGATCATGTCCAGGTGTGTGTTATACAATCATTATTTCACTTACTAAAAAGCTGAAAATTGATTTTAAGTATATCGTATGAATTTTGAATTTGATTTTACTGAAAAGCTTAAAAAGAAAACAAACCTGAAAAATCTAAAAAATAAAAAAAACCCTTCAGGGATATATTAGAGCTATTAGATGTGGTCCTTGCATGGTGTACCTGTTCGAAGCTGATTAGTTGTGTCTCTTTAAATATTCCACCTACATATTATCAAACCACTTTAGTGATAGGGATGTTTAACAGCGTTTTTTTTGTTGTTGTTGTTTAATAATTTTGTCTGTGGAAACTTTAGTGAGCATCTACAACATGATACTTCTTGCACATAGTCTTTCCAGCATGTCTTTAATAATCACACCTGGGGCCCTATATGTTTACCATTTTTTTAAATTTTTTTTTTTTTTTTAAACATTATATTAATGATTTACATTTTATAGTAAGAATAATATTCTAATTAAAAAATTAAGGTTCGGGGTCTGCTGATTACGATAATAAAAAATCTGTTCTGTAAAACAATTACAAGGATTCCTTTGGTAAAAAGATCAGGGCTATTATGCTGAAGATTTTTGTAAATATGTCATCATCAGACATTTTGAGTGAACAGGAGACAAGTGGACAGTGAAGAGAAATCAGCACACGCAGGACTCGTTGAAGCAGTGCTAGCAGTTGAAGGTTTCAGACAGGATTGCTGGTCACTTCCTTTTCAAACAACTACAATTACACTTCCTTTTCAAACACACACACACACACACACACACACACACACACACACACACACACA
>JAAIIK010000039.1:4979290-4989697 GCA_014706435.1 Silurus glanis
CTTCTTCTTCTTCTTCTTCTTCTTCTTCTTCTTCTTCTTCTTCTTCTGGCTGCTTCGCCACAGCGGATCATCTGTCTTCATACTACTCGGTCCTCTACATCTGTCTCTTTCAAAGCTACTTCCTGCATGTCTTCCTTCACCACATCCATAAACCTCCACCTTGGTCTTCCTCTTTTCCTCCTTCCTAGCGGCTCCATCCTCAGCATTCTCGTACTGATATACCCATGTCCCTCCTTTGCACATGTCCAAACCATCTCAATCGGGCCTCTTTCACTTTGTCCCCAAAACGTTCTACATGTGCTGTCCCTCTAATAAACTAATGTCTAATCCTGTCCTCGTCACTCCCAATGAAAACCTCAACAATCTTCAGCTCTGCTACCTCCAGCTCCACCTCCTGTCTTTTACTCAATGCCACTGTCTCTAAACCATACAACATCGCAGGTCTCACTACAGTCCTATAAACTTTCTCTTTCACTCTTGCAGATACCCTTCCATCACAAATCACTCCTGCCACTCTTCTCCACCCACTCCACCCTGCCTGCACCCTTTTCTTCATTTTTCTAACACACTCTCCATTACTTTGCACTGTTGACCACCTGGGGTACCTGAACTCCTCCTTGTTCCCAGGTACCTGAACTCCTCCACCTTCTCCACCTCTTCTCCCTGCAACCGCACCACTCCACTGCCCTCCCTCTCATTCACACACATGTACTCTGTCTTACTCCTACTGACTTTCGTTCCCCTTCTCTCCAACGCGTACCTCCACCTCTCCAGGCTCTTTTCCACCTTCTCCCTACTCTCACTACAAATCACAATATCACATTGTATAATTACTATAGCATTAAAAATCACAATTTTATACAATGTAATGTGAAACAATTAAACCCTACAGAGTTAAATAAACCCTTAATGTTCAGAAAATTCCAGTCATTGGTCTGTAGATTTAATAAATGTGTTTAGTTTTTTTTTTTTATTAGGAAATCATGGTATAGAAAACATTCATAAGGTCCTTGTTCTATAATACAACTATTCATCTGCTTATTTATTTTATGTAGTTTAATAGTTTTATATTCTTTTATCAGACGTTTGAGTGGTGTTGGGAATGAGGACGTGATGTAGGTATTTGTCATGTTATTGGCGCCACCTACACGCGCGATCATACAAGACTACAAGACAGGATTTATTTATTTTTCTCGTAATTTGATCTTTTTCTCGTAATAACGAAATAATTATGGGGATTTTTATTTTTTTGCGTTGCAGCATTAAAAAAAATCCCCAGTGAGACTCGTGTCTCACTTTGTACTGTAAACAATACAAAGAGGTCACGGTGGTACTACTTTTTGACCACTGGATGGCGCAGCTGGGTACAACCGGAAGTTTTCAAATGCGCATGTCCAAACGGTCGCGCGCATAGTTCGAGTTTTATTTGAATCCGAGTACAGAGGAGCGTCGCGCAGGGGGTGGAAACACGCAGAATTATGTAGCACGTACAATGGCGAATTCATCTAATCTGTCTGATTTGGCGTCCAGTGAATCATCAGAGGCTTCCAGCGGTGCATTGAACAATCGGAGTTTACGCGTGGCGGAACATCTGAGAAAGAAGGCCGAGAACAAGCCGTTCGAGCTCGCGCTGAAGTATCTTTCGAACGGTAAGTATGCTGTGGAGAGATGGCATTCAAGGGATGGCGTTCAAGGGGCTTTCTGACGTCTTTAAACCGGAACCCTGGAGAACCGAGTAGTTCTGCAAACCATGTGGCGACATTATTATTGAATCTAGTTAGTTAGGGTTTGGCTTTATTTACTAGTTCGCAAGAACAAGTGGATGTAACGCTTTGTTTTCTAGTTGAATGAGAAGTAGCTAGTTTTCCCCTTGCAGCAAATTTGATGCGTTCAATTGTGGTTTTATTTTTGATCCAACCTTTTTTCTCTGTGCGGTATAAATATACAATAGGGTTGTATACTATTGTGGTGGCCTTTATCCATAAATGCATGAAATACGTGCTGATCCCAGCATTAATATGGACCTCGCCTGGGAGTGTGTCGTTGATGCTTTCACACGAACAGCCTAAAGATCAACTGAGCAACTCAAGAACTTTCAGGATCGGTGTGAATTGCAATTTAATGTAAACGCAGTGGCTTAGAATTGTAGTTTGTATAAACAGTTGCATTTAAGGAAGACCTCTCTGAGCTGCACACCTCAATAAACATTCAACTAGAATGAATGGGCATTCGGTGCCACCCAAGTGAGGGTGGGTTCCCTTTTGAGTGGTTTCTCACAACGTTTCTTCATCAGACCATCTCAGGGAGTGTTTACTTGAAACCACTGGCTTGCTCATTAGAGGTAAACAAATATATAAGGGTTCAACATATACATACAGATACATACATACATATACATACAGATCAATTGAATTGACTAAAATTGCATTAAAAAGATCTAAAATCTCTGAGTTGTCAGTAAAACTTCTTTATTTCTGAGTAAAGATACCGTCCTGGAAACACACCACACTTTCTTTCGCTGCTGTGCTGAAAATCCTCTGATTAATATCTGCCCAGCAGGGGTTGGTGTTTAATTCCCCAGATTGATGGTGTATAACAGAGAAGATGATCCTTGGAGTTCCTTCCCAGTGTGCAGTGTGACATCAGACCATCATGACTGCACGCAGCATCGGAAGCTCTACTTTGTTTTACTACTTTCATTTGCATTTCAACATGAAAACATTCATGACTCTTCCGTTTGATGGATTAGTTGTTGCCAATGAAAGGTGGGCATGGAGGTGCCCATGTTTCTCCCTCACTTTTGCCAAGATTGAAAAGGATGCCATTCTGATGTACAGGTTACTACTTACGTGGAAGTTAAAGCTTGGAGTGACCTCACTGTCCACCACTGTTGGTGCAATCAAGATGAGTTTGCACCAGAAAACACTGCCTCGGACTGAAATTGAGTCGTTGCACATTTTGATCTGTATACATGAACCCCTTCTCTCTACATTTATATTAGTGGGACATGCACCAGTTAATGCAATGGCAGTCAAAATGTTCAATTCTGTGAAAAGTGTGGAGGCAAACATGACGTATACATTTTCAAAATAATAATTAAAAGCACCTAAAGCAAATGTTTGGGCATCCTGCATGGTCAATACTTACCACCACCTTTGGATTTTTTTTTTTTTTGGTGCCAGTTCTTCATTTCAATGGGTGTCTTGTTCTTTTGCCTGTTTTTTAATTTTTTATTATTATTCAATTATTTTTTATTTTTATAGCGCTTTTAACAGTGAACATTGTCTCAAAGCAGCTTTACACAGATAATGTGGTGATAAAAAATTAATATGTTCTTAATAAGTGTACATTTGTCCCTGATGAGCAAGCCGGTGGAGACTGTGGCAAGGAAAAACTTCCCGAAATGGCATAAGGAAAAAAACTTTGAGAGGAACCAGACTCAAGAGGGAACCAATCCTCATCTGGGTTGCACCAAATGTCCATTTATTACAGATAGACAATGTTGTGGGGTACAGTGATGTGATCAGAAGCAAACTGTAGTCCTGAGTCAGTGTAGCAGACTGTTGACATTAACTACAGTCCAAATCCATCCTCAAAGCTCCCGTTCTTACTTCGGAATTCTGGAACCTCAGGAGCATGTTTAACTCGAGAGAGAGAGAGAGAGAGAGAGAGAGAGAAAGAAAGAGAGAGAGAGAGAAGAGGGATGACAGGAAGAGAAGGATGTGGATTATTATGTGTTCTTATTGTTGTATGAAAGTTAAGGACACTGCAGTTGGAAAGTGTTTGTGGTTCTTTTGTCTCTCCACAGCTTTTTCAGTGATGTTTAGCTCAGTGGACTGTGAGCTAAAACTTTGTCTTGGACATTTTGCTGTAATCTATTCTGGATTTAGAAGTGTTGAGGGCCATCTAGTAGAAGCAATCCTTTTTTCACTTCTTGTATTATTTTTATTATTATTATTATTATTGTTATTATTATTACTAGTTTTTAGCAGAGGTTGTGACATTTGCTTTTACAATGTTCTTGCATTTCATTTAAGTGAATCTATTTTCACTTCCACTAGTGAAATGTTCCTTGTCTCCCCGGCTATAACAGAAGGCCCGAAGCACGATCAATCAACCCCTGTGTGTAACAGATGGAGAGGTGTTATTCCTGAAATTCTATGCGCTTTTTCCTCCAACCACACATTTGTGTTCACTGTAGAGAAAAAGTTTTATCTTAGCCTCATTAGTCTACTGAACTTGTATCCAAAAATTATCAGACTCGTTTAATTGTTTAGTTCCGATGCAGAATTTTGTGTTAAGGATCCAGGAAAGGTTTTCATTTGATGACTCTTCCATGAAGTTCATTATTATGCAGGTGTTTGTTTTTCTTCTCTCTCCACCTCAACTTGTCCTCCACCATTACTGTTACTGCCATCTCCAATTATATTATGAAAATGAAGAAATGTTCCTACCTGAAAAACTCTAGTCAGAGAATTTATAAAGCTTTAACATTTTTATCAGCTGGTCTTTACTAATTGTGATTAGGCCATGTCGCTAACAAGCTGATTAAGGTCTGATACCTTGCTAAAAGTTATGAGAGCTTGCTGGGAATGCTGGGAACAAACCTTTGGAGGACAAGTGACCTTTTATTCACTGTTTACAGAAAGCATTTGCATATGGATTTACACAGAACTTTCTAGAATATAATAGCCTTTATGGCCTTTGTGAGCATGCTAATCACTGTTTAGAGAAAGGGATTTGTATTGAGTTTTCACTCATGTAACTTACATTAGCTTCTTGCTATTGTCTACTGTTGTTGCTGTGATTTTTTTTTTGTTTTTTTGTTATTCTAATATACCAAATGAGTGAAATTGTTCTATTCGAACTCCTAAAATGGTAAAGTCATCACAGAGTTTGAGCAAAATATTATGTATGTTGATAAAGCCAAAGCAACTACGGTGATCCCCTGTTTATCGTGGCGTATTTTATTTTTTCCAATTGTTTAAGCCATAAATCATCCTCCCACACACTTTAAACACACACACAAAACATTTGCAAGAATATAGCGAGATAAAGTTTGTGTAACGTCGTAGCAATACAGAACAGTGTATCACATTTATAGTGAGTATATGCTGTCCTCGAGATACCAGGAAAATCAGCGAAACAAATTAGTTATGTGGCAAATGCAATTCCACAATAAACCAGGGGCGCGAGAGTCGAACCGTGGTAAAGCGGGAGATTACCGTAGTTGTTTTTTTTTTTTTTTTCGGCAAATCTTGTTCAGAGAAGAGAAATGCTACTTTATCAACTGCTGATGCTGCACACAGACATGGTGTAGAAATTCTGCTTGCTGAATGATTGCTGCTTTTAAAACCTGCACAGGATCCTGATCAATGTTTTAGAAATTATTTAAAATGAGCTTTTACACAGAGCCTTTACAGTTGGGCGCATTTTGCCCGCTGTACACCGTAGCTATGGTTTTGTAACGAGTTTGTACATTTTCACAGGCTCAAAAATAAATGAACAAACAAGTATAATGATAAGAAAGCAGGATCCTTAGAGGCAGATCCTGAAGATCTATTGAATCACTTTTGGTTATTAATGACATTTAACAAGTCCAGCCAGTCTAGTGGCTTAGAATAAAAATGTTCCCATGTGAATCATTAGATTTGATTTGTCTTCCACAGTGCAGGAAGGTACAGTTGTTCGAGGCAATAATGAACTAGAAAAGAACTTGGTGGTGGTGGAGACGGTTGCTTTCCGTCAAGGTCTACCACCAGATGCGATCTCGCAGCTTCTGGACTTGGCACTTAGCCTCCGTGCAGGTAAGAGCATTCTTCCATAATGTTCAGTTTTGTATCCGAATTCCAAACTTGATATTTAACCAATCTAACAACTAACATCTTCTCTTTAGATTGTGATAAAATAGAAGTTATTGTCTAATCTCGTCTTATGACTACACAGGAGGAGTGACCTGTTTACGGATTTTGAAGTTTTTGATCCCTGCTTCAGTAGTGCCCCAGGAAGCCATTGTACGAAGTGTGTCATGGCTGTGTGTGGGAAAAATGAACATTAATGCTCAGGTAGCAGTCTATGCACGCAGCTTTTAGAACAATCACGTGTACATATTTATTGCTCAGAAAACATACCCGGTCTTCCATTTTCTTTTTAAGGTCCTTTTTCTCCGCTGGGTTCTTACCGTTTTTGACCTAATCGACTGTAAAGACCGGCTGAGATCCATCTATGGCTTTATTTTCAGCTTTGTGACAGAAGAAAATCTGGTATAGTTAATATATTTTCCTATATCAAGACAAACAGGACACATCGCCCATATCTTATGCTATGCCATACAAAATATGTGCAGATCATTGATCAACAGGTTCATAAGTAATTGTTTGTTTTAGTGTCCTTTCGCCTGTCACCTGCTGTACCTTTTAACAATGAAGGAGCATGGTAAGTCTTTATAGTTACTGAAATGTATAAAGCAGTTTGTTGCCAGAAATGCTTTTGTATCTGACACAGTGCCCTTGATTTCCATTTTCCACAGTGCAGCCATACAGAGTGAGAAAACTGATGGATATTCAGGCCAAAATGGTAAATTCCTTACTTTTCCACCTTTGCTGAAATATTAAGCATGTTGCCTAATGCATTTTGTATCTTCTAAAGTTTGTTGAAATCTGAATGCTTTGGAAAGCATATGGGATTATTTGCCTTCGGCATTTCTGTTATTCTGTGTTGGAATAGGGCAGGCAACCCTTCCTCATGCAGCTGCTTGCTGTGTATAAAGTGTTTCGGCCAGAGCTAGTGACACTCTCTGTGCCATCAAGAATGAGGGTGAGTTATATCCCTTTAAAAAAAATCTCTCTGTGTACTGTTTTAATATTCACATCTCACATACCAGCTTTTTTTATGGTTCCAGGCTGGCTTCAAAAACTACAATTCCACCTGGAAAGCAGCTCTGAGTGCTGTCCAGAAGAAGAACAGGCCTGAAGCTATGGCTGATCTTAGTCTCAGTTTGGAGCTGAAAGGAAAATCCACTTCCAGAAAAAGGGTAAGATATGCTTTAAGCAGGTACCCCGCCCTTCTCTGGTGGTTAGATGCGATGGATGTTCTGCTGATAGGTATTTTTATCCCTTAGTGGTATTGAAACATACAGGCCCTTATATAGTCACACTTCACATTCATGCAGCTATTTAATCAGCTAATTAATAGTTAAAATGGGTATAAAAAATAAACTAGAATTAGCGCAGTATCGCTGTGGCTCCTCGCTCTGTACCGGAAATAAGATTTGTGCAAGCTTTAGCCGCTAACCAGGAAGTGGCTAATGCTAGCACTCTGAATTCTTTTGCGTTTTATATCCAGCTTCAAGAATTTTCCTTAAAAGGAGAAAATCCTGACAATTCCACATATTGATGTAGTGAATGAATAAAGAGTGAAATAGACATTTATAAACTGTGCTGAAATAAGTGGAACAGTTAAGTAGGCCATATGTTTAGAAAAATAAATATTAAATGTAAACCACATACACATCTGTATTACCCAAATAGGATCTAACAAATGCCATCCACTGAATTATATTTTTCTATGTATATTTTACTATGCATTTCTACTGTTACACCCCTAGTGATCAGTATGGGGTAGTATGCTGTAATTTATTAATAATAAAAAAAAATTACTGTACATTATTCAGCGAAACCAAACAATTTACAGTACTGTAATGTATAAACTTTAGTGTGTGTCTGTGTAATATATATATATATATATATATATATATATATATATATATATATATATATATATATATACCGTATTTTTCGGAATATAAGCCGCTACTTTTTTCCCACGTTTTGAACCCCGCGGCTTAAACAACGAAGCGGCTAATTTATGGATTTTTCCTGGGTTTTTCCCGGTTTCACAAACTTCAAGCCAAAAAACTGAGCGACATAACATTAGACTAATGAAATTTCCAAACGGAAACGAAAAAACGCACCTCACCTGTGTTCTGAGCTGCACGGCATCAGGAGAAAAACTTTCACCGGTGTTGATTTTTAAACGCACGACGATGCCAAAAGATAAACTCCCCAGAGAAATACAGTGGTACCTTGACCTACGAGTTTAATTCGTTCCGTGGACGAGGGGGTGGGGTGGGGGGGGGGGGTGTGTGTGTGTGGAGGGGGGGTAGAGGCGATAAGCGGAGGCGGAGGGAAAACTCGTTTTTTCTTATCACTACGTATCCCTAAACTTTAACATTTTGACTTTTTCTTCTTTGCTTATCTTAATTTTCGTCACAATCTTCGCTTTCTGGCTTCGCTTCGCTATCTAGCAGTGGCGTCTCGAGCTCATACCTCAATTTTTTGCTCGCGTAACAAAGCAAAAAAAATCGACTGAGTGACCGCTCGTACCTCGGAAAACTCGTACATTAATGCACTCGTAGGTCAAGTTACCACTGTAGTTGTGAAAGGAAGGTGGAAGACCGTGAACAATGACTTACTTGGTCGGCTACTGTTTAGATACAAGCCGTTGTAGCGCTTTGAGTCAGGGTGAAGGGATAGCTCGGTAACTCCAGAACAGAAATCATATAAGCACAGACAGGTTTCCAAAACGCGTGCTTTTTAATTTTTTTTTGCAAAAGCGTTATGGGTTAGTCAAAGAAACTTAGAAATGAGCATCAGAAAATAAAAAAGGCATAATCCTCAGTCTCACACGCGCACACACGCAGTAATACCGGAAAAATGCGGCGGCAGCCTATTCCCAAAATGCCGCTCTGCTCTTAAAGGAGCCACAACATATTTCACAGACACTCTCTTTCGGTAAAGCCTGTGTAAAGTTCATTAGTTTCAGTGTAGACAGGTATCCGGCTTATACACAGGTGCGGCTTATTTATGTTAAAAATAAAAATATTTGGGGAGGTCTGGGGTTCAAGCCCCGGTATCGCCAAGCTGCCACTCTTGGGCCCTTGAGCAAGGCCCTTAACCCTCTATGCTCCAGGGGACCCTTACGAGAAAAATAAATCAAGGGCCGTGACGTCGGAGTGACGTGGGGCCGCCTTCCCGTGGGCTCACCACCTGCAGGAGGGACCGTAAGGGACCGGTGCTGAGAGGATCGGGCAGCAGTCGAAGGCGGGGGTCTTGACAACCCGATCCCTGGACACGGAGAAGTGTCTAGGGAATCTGCTTAGACTGCTGCCCCCGCGACCCGAATTACGGATAAGCGGGAAAAGATGAATGAATGAAAGATGAGATGAATAAAAATATTTGTAAAATTCAGTGGGTGCGGCTTATATAAGGGTGCGCTTTATAGTCCGGAAATTACGGTATATCTCTCGCAGATAGCACAATAGACCAAAAAACTTGTAGGGAATTGTTTTATGTTGAAATAATCAAATGTATTATTAAAAATATAATTATTAACTACAAAATCAAGTAAATTGTTAATACAGTACTTTGTACATAAAATCGTTTTTTTGCTATAAACGGGTGATTACTGTATGTGTAAGTAGCAGCGGGTGCGTGGACAAATGCCGATTTGCGTGTAGAGGGCAGAGACGGACACTACAAGTGAGGATTACATGGCTTGTAGTGGAAAGATTTGCTAAATGAACCTAAACTTGTGCTTCTTAAATTAATATTTGTAATGTGTACTATCATATTTATAATCTTTCTGACAAATTACAGAAATTGCATCATCTGGAGGTTCCTGGCTTGAGCTCAGCATTTGACACCAGCTCTGATAGTAAGGTCTTCCGTATGCAGGAACTGCAATCTTTTGCCCAGCTGCTGCAAAATATTCACAACATAGAGGTAAAATTGCAAAAAAAAAAAAAAGAAATTGCATTAATCATCTTGCATGCCTATCAAGCATCATCAATAAATGGCAAATTAATTGGTGGACTATTGATCAACAGCAGGAACAGTTAGTACTACTAGTAGATGTTGTTTTTTAATCCAGAGCAGTTCTTGAATTAGAACTATTTTTTTTTTTTATCAAACTACTTTGATTGACCTCGGGCACAATACCATTAAGAACTGTTCCCGTTTCATCATTCTTAAATAAAATGGTATGAAAAAGAAATTGAAGTCTTGACATAATGTATTTGGAATTTTATTTAAAGTTACAAATATCTGGGTTTTTTTTTTTGTTATACGTGTTGACTAGATAAATCTGGTTCATTCCATTTAAACAGCAGGTTTCTTTTTCCATCACTTGGTGGAGCTCTAATATCACAGGACTGCAGGAACTCCTGCATTACTATCATTTGGGATATTGTATATTATGTCTCTCTATGCTGTAATATCCTCACTTCCTGTATTGACATTTTTTTAATGATCACAGCAATTACAGCAAGGTCTATAAATTGTAAATGAGGTGTGTCAGGGGAGAGTGTGTGTGTGTGTGTGTGTGTGTGTGTGTGTGTGTGTGTGTGTG
>JAAIIK010000039.1:5014278-5030999 GCA_014706435.1 Silurus glanis
CACACACACACACACACACACACACACACACACACACACACACACACTACATTAATATCATAATACTGTATGGCCTCTCTTTGTTCTCAAAAGATCTTGCCATGTTGACATTATTGCAACAAAAAAGCCTTGCAAGTTTTTCAGGTGCAGTTTCATGCTGCCAATCTCGATTTAGATCTGGTGACTGGGTAGACCACTTTGGAACAGAAACTTAATGTCACATTTATAAAAGAAATTTGAGAATAAATTTGTTTTGTGAAATGGAGCAGTATCATGCTAAATGCCATAATAAGGTGGGTCATTTACCCACTTGTTATGAATGGATGCACATAGTCAGCAGCAACACTCAGTGTGTGGCATTCAAGCAGTGATCGATC
Source organism: Silurus glanis (assembly GCA_014706435.1). NCBI lineage: Eukaryota > Metazoa > Chordata > Actinopteri > Siluriformes > Siluridae > Silurus > Silurus glanis. The sequence continues at coordinate 5,014,656 of JAAIIK010000039.1, forward strand.
GGTATTTACAGCTTAAAATGTTTCTTGATTGCACCATTCTCAGTAAACTCTAGAACACTAAAATGCAGGAAAAACATAATTGATCAGCATTTATAGAAATACTCAGCCTGTCTAGCTCCAACAAGAATGCCACTGAGATCCCAAATCAGTGAGATCTTGTTTTCTCCCACTACTGATTGCCCTAAGCAGCTGGAACATTACCCTTAGCTGCTCGCCCCCAACTGCATGTTGTTAGGCATTGCTCTGCTGCCACATAATTGACTGATTAGATAATTGCATTAATTACTAGATGGCCACAATAAAGAACTTAATGAAAGTATCTGTTATGGGCAATGATGGAAAAATATAGAATCAAACAGATTAGCCATTGTTGATTAATTTGTATACTAGTCTAGCATTAATTTTAAACCCTAGCTAAGATTTCAATTGACCTGCAATGTACATTTAGGCTTTGGGAATATATTTGAAATATTAGAATAGCATTAAATGTGCAGTTAATGTGTATATATTGTGTAACTTTATAAAGCTGTCAGTTTAAAGAATTTAAGTAATATGTTTAGACTCTGAATACCAAAATCATGACTATGATGGTGGTCATCGGAAATAGGCTATTTCTAACTGCAATTTGGGTTTATTTTATTTCTTTCTTTCATGAAGTGCAATTGCTTTTCAAAGCACTTCTCGTAGACTTATTGGAAACCAAAGAAATGGGGAATAAACAGTTTTCTATTGGTCTGATATTTAGTTTCGTGTGTTGCTTTGGCTCTGCCAGCTCTGTCTATCTATGAATCACTGCTTGCAATGAAAGAAAAAACACATATAAGTAGTTAGCTGGCTAAAACACATAGGTGAAAACCATTTCATATATGTATCTTATTCATGCTCCTGAGTATAGATTTATGCATGGAAAGACTTGATAATAGAAATCTTGACTTAGACTTCAAACTGTATTATTTGCATGGATTACTGCCACTTTATATATGATGAATATCCTTTTGAAATTGGACAGGTGATAAGTGGGGGAAAAAACTAGGTGATCTTAAGTGAGTCTGTGCCCACGACAGCCTCAGATTCATGTCAATGGCTGACAGAGCTCAGTTTGGTCTTTTGCTGTTGTAGCTCATCCACCTTAAAGTTAGTTGTTTTGTGCATGCTGAGATGGTTTCTGCACATCATATTGTAAAGTGATTATTTGAGGGTATATACTATATCCTTTCTGTCAGCTTGAATTGATTTGTCTGTTTTCCTTTGACCTATCTTATCAATAAGAAAAATCCACCCACAGTACTGTCACTCACTTAGTTACTTTTTGTTTTTTCACATAAGCCTGTAAAAAGTCTAGAGAGATCACAGAAGAGCAGCAATTTCTGATGTATTGAAGCCAACACATCTGGCAGCAACAATCATGCCAAGATTAAAGTCACAAATATCACACTTTTTCCCATATTCTCATATATCTGTATCACTGCTTCCACTTCTACATGTTTTATGTAATAGGCCTCACTTTCATAACCCCCAGCTCAGACAAAACTGCTGTCTTTCTTGATTCAATCAAAGATACAAGACGAAGACATGCTAAGGCTCATGTTGTTTGTTCAAAACTGCTTGTGTATAACTTTTCTAACTCTTTTAAATTATTTTCCGTTATCTATTGGGTCTATGAAGAAATGTAGTGCTGTCTTACTCTATCACTTATGCTCTCCCAGAGAAGTCCAGACTAGTATGTCAATTTAGTGGTTTTTGTGTCTCAACAAAGACACAGTTTTTCAGCCTTACCGCCTTGACATTATGTGATAAATTAATCTTTGGTCTCAGAGTTTGTAAGCCATTGCTTTTACACTAATTTGATATGCCATGTAGATGTGTTCCTAATTCTTTGTGAAATATAATTTTTATTTTATTTTAATTGCATTTGTGTTTCCCTACCTAATAATGTTTGCTTACCAATCAGTGAGTGTCTTTCATAAGAATATATTTTAAATGTATTGGAAATGTTATTATATCTGCTTCATATTTTTATTATTTTCTTATAAAATAATATATAAGCTAAGCTATAATAGTGGCCAATTATGAATGACAGCTTATTAGTAATGCTTCCCTAACTGGACAACATTACACAACTCAGAAAAAGACACACTTATGGAAAAACAAAACAAAATCAAATAAAAATTGAGCGAATTTGTGAAGAGAGTATGTCCATACAGAAACAATGAAATCAACAAAAACAATTACAGTAAGTAGTGTACTTGGGGGCCATTCATTTTAGCTGCTAGGCTTCAAATCAATAGTTATAGTGCATAAGTGAAGCCAGTAATCCTGTACATTTGATTTGCCTTCATGGCTTCTTGAATTTAAAAATCACATGTTCAACCTATTAGTCTACAAACACAGATGAATGTTTTAACAAAATGCTGTTTGATCTACTCCCTCTTCAGTAGAATGTTTTATGTAGGTTTTATTCCTCAACTGCCTGACACTCTATGCAGTTTTATGAAATTGGAAAATGATGTCATACTTCATCTATTTTTTATTGCATTAAATAATTGCTGTTCATTCCATTTTATATGATATAGTTTGGAATCATGCTGTGTTTTTATTGACTCCGAGACTCTGATATTCTAAATGAAATGCTAACAGACTATAAAGAGCTTTGACAATCTCTGTGTTCTGTTTTCAAATTGTGATTGGCACTGAAGCTGAAGGCACTAATTAATTAACAAGTGATGCATAATATCAAGATGCATGTTTGTTTAGAATGTGTTGAATACTTCAAATGGCTGGAATACATACATACCTGTGTATATTGAGTGAATCCATTCAAAAGCACAAGTTCATGTGGAGTTGATCTTATATTTAAGTCTGTAACATAATGTAGCTGCTTACTGTCATACATGTTTTATCTAAGGTATTATTGCCTTGGATTTAATAGACACATTCCATTGCAGATTATTATTAGAGGTAATATTATTGTATTGTTGACTATTAGAATCTCACCTCATTAAGTGCCTAGACTAACCTATTATTACTTCACTGAATAGCCTGGTGTTTAAAAGTTATATTTAAAGTCTGTAATGAAGACAGAAGAAGAACATTCAGATATTTTAGTTCCCTTAAAATGACTCCCTGACTTCTCTAGTTGGCAAGCTCTCCCTCATTAATCCAAGATCCCAAAAATATATCCCAAAATACAGCAGAGATTTCTTTGTTCTGTAAGTATGTATGTAGAATACCAGTATGATGACTTCATTGAGTGGCTTGGGGAATTGCTCCTCTGTGTGCAGTAAAATGGTTGACCTGCCCAGTCTAATTAGTGGGCCAGAATAAAGGGCAGCTTTTAAAGAAATGTGTTTGCTATGGTTCCTTGCATAAGCTAAGGGGGTTCATGTGTAAGTCTGTTTATCAAATCCAACCTTTCAGTGTCTGCTGGCCCTTAATGCTGCTCTCCCTGCCTTTATGATTTATGATGCTAAAAGGTCACACTACTATGCTTCAATTAATTTTGTCTTGTTTTATTTTGAGGTCTGCATGAGAGCTCCTGTTTTATTAGCGACTCATTAGTGGATTATGTTGTTAGTCGGCTGGTATGAAAATAGAACAGCATTCATTAGAGCTTAAGGGGTCCCACATCATTTCCCCTTGCTTATCATTTTCTGATGCAATGGATGATATAAGCACTATAATTGGGAAGCAGAGAAGATAAAAATTTCTTTTCATTATGTGGCATTAAACATTTTGCAAATGGGGTTGCAGTTTTTCAGCCACAAAATTCGATTCATTTAACATTTGTTTTACTCAGTCCAGAAAGTGACATTTGCAGGCATATATAGAGTTTGCAAATTGTAAAATAAATGTATAATATTTAAGACTGCCAACACAGAGTATGACTCTGTACCATCAGCATTATCTTTTTTTCTTACATCTAGAGTTGTATTTATAATTTATTCCTCAGTGGCAACCTTAGTAGAATTTGCCTTTTTTTATATGTTACATTTTTGATTCCTCAAAAGCAGTAATTATTTGAAGCATTAAATGTGATATTTAACAATAAATAATACTTTTTGTCAAAACATTTATACATTTATACAATATACAACAGCATTGTTTTTGTGACTGCTAGCATTGTATTTTCAAACTCCTTAAATAATGTTTGAACATGCAAATGTTTTAAATTAATTTAATTAATTAATTTAAATTAGTTTTTGAAACCATTATTTAGCTCAATTCATCAGGAGGATAAAATATTCAGATTAGTGATATTATAATACAGTATGTACACCTCGTTTGGTGTAAGGTCCTGACCTCCATCCTTTTCCAGTCAGCACTTTTCAGTTTTGGAAGACTGTTTTTCTGAACCAGTTCTGGAAGATTTAGCTTTATGATTATAAATTAAGATTCATGATTATTTAAGATTAAAAATGTGTTAGTTCTTTGTCCTTTGACTTTCCTTTCAAGTACTTTAGTCTGGCTACAAGCAATAAAGCTCAATAACGAGATCACATTTTTAAACCCATATGCTCAAAGTTTCTCTCCAAAACTCTTGGTATGAAACCAGGGATTTCAGGCTGCTCATTACATGGGCAGTGGTGTGTTTTGCCGCAGGCTGCCAAGCTCAGGAGAGGCATGACATCATGAACAGCGTTCCACCTTCTGTCTCCTAAGATGTTGTCATCAGTGAAGAAGTACAGTATGTGACAGTATGCTAATTGAATCTCATCTAGTTTATTTTTAGACCTGATGACCTGTTCCTTTTCTCTCTCGTCTTGATGTCAGTGTAATGAGTCACAGGAAAAGGTATAATATGACTTTCTTAAAATTACTTTGTATAAAATCCCTTGGCTTGAGTTATCTTTGTTGCTCGGTAACAGACACATTTTTCTTTAATTAAAATGCCAAAAAATGGTGATGATTAAATCTTTCACAGAGAAATAAGTCTTGTGAATATTCTGTGTTAATTAGCATTCCTGCTAAGTACTTCATGTCTCCAGGGTGTCTTGAGTGACAGGCAGAATAATAAAGAAATGTCAACATTCTCAAAGCTCTTGAATCAATTGTGGTGTTGTAAATAGGTGACCAGTTGGGTGTGCACTGGAATTATATGAACATTTAGTTCTTTAGGAACCACAAAGTGGATTTGATTCAATCAATGGGGTGCACATCAATTTAAACCTGTTTTTTTTCTGTCCATTCCAGGGTCACAAGGAGAAATGTTTATCTGTCTCAAAGCAATCCAAAATTTGACTTTCACACTGTTCTATCCTGCAGTTTTTAATTTGGAAAGAGTGTTTGCTAGAGCAGCCCTGAATTATTTAGAGGTATGATTATATTAAGACTGACCAAATATCAAATAGTATAATCAATTTGGTATCAGCAAGGAGAACACAGATTTGGGAAATTACTTCTTGGTAGAGACGCTACTCTCCTGAATGAATGCACTGCCTCAACAGTTACATGCTATCAAGGGAAGTGAGTTGTGATAGATTTCTCAGAATTTCAATAAGCCCTAGGGAACTACCACTGACTGTAGCCAGTGCAATAAGAATTCACATGGCAAGCCTGACAAGGTCTATCACATGTTGGAAAAACAGGGTGAAATATTAGACCATATAAATACGCATTCATGGCATTTGGCAGACACCCTTACCCAGAACGATTATGATTATCTCATATATACAACTGAACAATTGTATAAATGATCAAGTAAAGCTTGATTTGTGCATTTAGATTTGAGCTTTAGTCAATTCAGTCACATTATGGGGCTAGAATTTTTACTTTGAACACAAATATGTCTTGTAACATGTACAATGAATCCAAACAATTTGTCATGCGCCTCAAATTTACTAAATGTACACAATTAGCAAAATAAAAACCCACAAAAACTTATTTTTAGGTTCATGTTAATTTATGCTTTTAACAACAAATTCTAACTTCACAGCTAAAAAAATTAGACATTCAGAACTACTTGTGTTTAAACAATCAAGCAAACCAGGCCTGAGCTACAAGAAACACCTGTTATTGTTCAAACAAAAGGAGCAATGTTTTAAATTGTTTACCACATTTACATACAAATATCAGGAAAGGAATTCTAACATTTCCATCTGCCATCTCTCAAATGTATAGCGAAATCAAGATAATTGCCTGCTTCTATATCTGCTGCTTGACATACATTTATCTGAACCATTTGGTATGTATATGTGGGCCCTATATGTAGAGCCTTTCTGAATTATTGGCTTAACCTGTATGTATGTTTTCTCATCAGCTCACCTGGGCTCAAGAAACAGCCCAAAGTATATTTAACCCATGTGGGCATGCTGAAGGGATATTACAGAATGTTTTTTTAATATTTTACCTTTTCTTTAAAAAAAAAAAAAAACTCTAGAAAGTGTATATAATTTTGTTATTTAATGTTGTTCTATTTAATTTTTATGATTATTTATTTTTAACCTTAGATTACTTTGTATAATGACCTATTTGTAAAGCATTTACAGTGTAGCATGCAGTGTAGCATTTACACCAGTTTGTGAAACCCTGGCATTAGCCTTTGCATTTAACTAAATACAGATTGACATGGGTGATTCAATGCAAGTAGCACTTTATTCTGTTATAATGAACATTACCATTTTTCCTGCAGCTGCACCAAACAAGGGGAAATGCAGGTGTTGGAAGAGAAGGAAACATTCTGCTGACAGTATAGCATGAAGGAAATGGCATGAATAGTAAATAATGTTCTTAAGTGAAGTCAGCTCTTAACACAGGACAGGCAATCTTATCAGATCATAATATTTCCTTCAAATATGACTACAAAATGCCATAAAAAGAGTAATGAAAAAACAGAAAGCATTCAAGACTTGTGAAACAAGTCATCTTGCTTTGATTAATAAAAAAAAGCCTTTATAGTTTGTCATGTTCTCTTTTTATTAATATGTTTTGAAACGAGATTACTGTATGTGATGAAATGCTCACATAATTCAAGCAAATTCCATTAATAATTGCTCAATGATTTTAAATGGATTTTTCTTGATTTATGTGAAAATGACGTATGACCAGGTATTGTATATTCAAACATGAAAATATCTGATAAAACTAAATCAAACTGGTATAATGAATGTCAGGGTACTCTTCAAAATGCAATGTGTTTTTATGTAAACAGTGGTACACCAGCCTAGTGCACTTGCAGTTTTTGTTGGCATGACTAATTATAGCCCTGTTTTTGAGTCTAGGATAGTACTGGGAAGTAGCGCTTCTGACTGCAGTCATCTCTGCATGATACCCTGAGCATGATCTCTTCGATGGCTTATACTTTGTGTTTTGGAGGGGAAAAGTACAAGATACTCTGTTGAGAATGAAGATAAGATGACGCTATATTAATCCCCCACAGGGGAAATTCAAGAAGTTTTACACACATCCCAGCTTGTTATCAAGCTGGGGTCAGAAACAATACAGCACCACTGGAGTAGAGAGTTAAAAGTCTAGTTTAAGAGCCCAACAGTGGCAGCTTGGCAGTGCTGAGACTTGAACTCCCAACCTTCTTATCATTAACCCAGAACTGAAACTGTTGAACCGTGACTCATTTGATCCTGGGAGAAACTGGGAGATACTTTGGATACTGGGAGATAGGGAGAAATTTGTTTTTAGGTAATGAACGTAGTCAAAGAGTAAAACGGGGCGTTGACTTAAATAGAAACCCATTTACTCTCTCTCATCTAAGAATAATGAACTGCAGCCTGTTGAGCCTAGCATATTATCCTGCATAGAACACATGTATCCATTAAAGAAGATTTAGTTTATTATTTTTTTGTCCTGCATTCACTATGGGGTCACATTGATCTCTATCTTTGTTAGAACACTTGAAGTTCACACAGTTTAGACAATATGAGAAGAAACATAGCTAGCACTTACAGTGATGTATAAGGCATCACAATAATCTTAACTGATGTGAAAAGCATCAAACCAATTATGTTAGCACTTTTTAAGCAGTCATTATTCTACTTAGGCTTTCTCCTTAAGGTTTGTTGCCAAGTAATCTGTGCATAGAATAGCATAGAAACAGGGCCATTTGTGTCTGAAAGAAAATAGGGGAACAAATGAAAATGATAAAATGGTACATCCTCCATGTTAAAGGTTGTGTTCAAGAAAATATAAAAGAGTATTAAATGGAAGAAAAAAAGACTCTGCAGACTCATTGTCCTGACATTTTTCAAAGAAGCACTTAAAAATATCACTGGCCACAAAGCATTGAGGGGAGTAGAGGATGAACATTTCCTCCTGGCTTTCTGTGGCAGGTACATACTTTGGACGGCCACAATCCTGGTTATCGCTGGAGAGACTAGGTGAGGTTTAGATGTGTGGATGAGTTTTTTTTAATTTTTTTCTGAAATGTTCCCACAAGTATAGCAATTATTCAGCAGTTTTGAACTTGTTGGAGAAAATTGCCAGGAAAGTTTTTTCGTACAAACCTTAATAGAATAAAAAAAAAAACTATTAATCTTTCTGTAGGTGTTAACATAGCATTAATTAGCTGCATTAATAATGATGTCAGTGGAAGGTTTGTGCATTTGCATCTTAGTGCTGACACTCAGCTGAACCATTATCTGGCACACATAGCCTTGATAATCATCTCCATAGCAACTCTTCTGTTTCTTCAAAGCTCACCCAGTCACACGCTCTAATCTGAATCAGTTTGTTGCTGTAATATACAAGGCAAGACACCAAATTCAACTGAAATGAAAGCTGTAACAGACAGGTCTAAAGATCCATTAACAATATCTTTTTTATTAACAAAATAAAAAAAGAATACAAAATTCTGTGTTATAACTGTAGCTATGGTCAAACAGAGAAAAGCACAGTATATACATGTCAAGAGTCAAAATCAAAAGGATGGTAATCATAGTATACATGGCTAAGAAATTACTCATACACAAACATTGGTAACAGTTTGCCACTATGTAATATGATGACATTATTTTCAAGGAGTAGGAGTAACCTGGAAGTACTAACTCTGAAATAGGCATTGGGACTGGGCATGGCTTTCAGGGAACTTCTGCTAATGGAGTGATGTAATCTCCCATGATGTTGCCACATAAGGTCTAATTTAAGCAGAATCATACTGTGAACATGGGCTAGTGTTAAAATGTGCTTATATGACTGTATCTATGACACATCATATTTGGCATATTTGGACACACAGTGAGTGTGTTCTCTAGGGGGCAGTGCTGCATGATCCATACTAGATTTTAAAGAATTAATAAGCAAAGAAGAGCCAAAACAATAGAGTTTGTATTTTACTGTTAAAATGCTGGTGCAAGTGAATTCTCTGCAACAACTAATCACTTGTCTACATTCAGCAGTATGAGCAGCTTTTGTGTAATAGCATTAAATTATGAATAATGTTTAAAACCACCATTCTATTAATCAAGAAATGATGGTACTTTAGTTTGACTTACTGGGTTTTACATCACCTACATTATATCTCCATTGGGAGTCTGTTGGGTGAGAGAGAAGGTAATGTGTGTGATCCTGCAGGGCTAAACTGGCCATCATAAAGAACTACAGCACTAGACTAATATTATATTCACATACAACACAACATTACAATTGTAGTTTTCCATAAATAAATACATTATACTATATGATCACATTTCTATATGCGAAGCAAAAACAGAGTGAAAAGAAATTCGCTCATGTTATAAATTTGTCCCAGCTGTTTATCGCAAAAGTTGTAATAGAGAAGAAATGTTATTGAAGACACTAGTCTCAGAAAATAAAGTTTTTACAATCTGTTTTATTTCTTTAAAAAAAGACTACACTTTCAGCATTTATAAATCTAAATTTTAAAAACTTTAGAGCTTGAAATGTTGAAGACAAATGTATTGTTTACTCTGTTATTTAGAATTTTATATTATTATTAGTGTTTTTATTTTTTTATATCGTTCAGAATTTTGATCAACCTGCAGAAGAAATATTAATATGCTTTATATATAGGTGTGCATGCAGATAATAAATAAACAATCCAATAAACAATCTTTCTTTTGATGCATTGCACGCAAAAACTCATGACACATAGTAAGCTCGTTGGAGGACTATGCGCTAGCATGTCCATGCATGACATGATCCTCTCTCATCACAAAGCAAAAGTGTCCACACTGTGTTCACATAGAAATATTTACTTGGTGTAATGAGTAATGAAATACTGAAACATCTCTTTATAAGGGGGGTAATTCTATACAGGTTGATACAGAGTTCCGTTGCATATGTTGCACACACTGTATATAAAGGCGTTCTTTTGCACTCTCCATATAATTTTGCACATGTACATAACCTTTTCATAAACAATGTATACAATATCTCTACATTGTATATAATCGCCTCTCCGTGTGCTGTTTATTTATGTCTCTGTATTTTTATTTATATTGCTTATTTCATATTGTTCATTCTGTCATTATTTATAGGTATCATATATCATAGCCTTACCAACCTGTACATATGCAAATATTTTACACTGCTACCAATGCACTTCTGGTTAAATGCTAACTGCATTTTGTTGCCTTGTAATGTAACTTGTGCAATAACAATAAAGTTGAATCTAATCTAATTTGTTTAATTATCATAAAGGGACTAATGAATCTTAATTTTGTGAAGGCAATTTCAGCTCTAAATTCCTGTTGACACTCAGACCATCTGCCCTGGAATTTTTGGTGTTTTACTGCCCTTTTCTATGGTAGACTCTAGAGAGGTTTTATGGTTCTTTGAATCATTGGTTGCGGTAGAACTGACTGAAGTATAGATTTAGATCAGTGACTCTTTCATTACTTCAGGAGATTTTTGCAGATGCACAGTTTGGCAGTGTGAGTTCCCTATAAACTTTAGTGATGTCATGTATGATCTCCCAGGAAAAGGGGGGCTATTTTGGAGGACTGCAGGTTGATTGTATTTGTTGGTATTGATGGACCCTGTCTTTAGTCTCAATAAAGCATTGTTTTTAATGTTCATATACTCTTCTTCTTAAGTCATGGATGAATAATAGGTCCCAGCAAGTTCTGAGATACATACTTCATTCAGTTCTAGACAGTATGTCTCAGTCTTAAGTTTCAGTCTCATATTCAAGATTAGAGAGGATTATAAATGAATATTCTGCCTTCTTTAACCAATGCCTTCCTTGTTCTAGGGCTGTTTCACTGTTTTTAAGGCTGTTTCCTTACTGGAGAAAAAGGCAAAAAGCTGTGTTTCAAAAGTTCAATAGTTCAAGAGTTTCCTTGGCTTTCTATTTCCCCTATACAATTCTCGCAAGTACTTTGACATGAAAGGCAATAAAGGATTAGGGATTGCTGCATTATTCAACATGACCATTTTTGGTTTACCCATGAGAATTGAGGTTAGGGGTACTGTCAGTTGATTTATTGTAAAAACCACTAGTAGAAGTCAAAATACAGAATGGCATGAGAAAGGAATTGCGATTCGAGTGTAGATAAATTTAATAAATTGCTAACCTAGACAAATACTATGAAACAATTGCAGTCCAAAAATAAGTCTTAAATAAAATTGATAATTATTAAAAAATTTGATACAGGTGCACAAAGAAAGTCTCTTTCGGGGGTCCCTGGGCAGCCAAGGAAATGTCCCCTTACCATGCAGCTCCCCATGAGCATTGTTCATTGCTAATTTGGTAGGAGATGTTCCAATAATGAGCAATGGCCCACACAAAGGGGAGTAGGGGGGATGACACTTGCTATGAGGTCAGAAGGGGGAGCAGTGTTCTCAGTGAAGCTTTGGTGGGAGGGTGTTTGATGCTGGGATTTGGGTTCTTCATGTGGCAAAATCTACACTGTGAAGCAAGTGGACTGAATGACATCCTCAGTGGAGCAAGGAGGCAGTGTGATGTCTTCATCCAAACATGAAGTTGGAGCAACATCTTCAGTTGAGCAGGAAGGAGATGTCCTCGGCAGGACTGGGAGAAGGAAAGGTGTTGTCAAAATGGCAGGGTGGCAGAGCTACATTAACAGTATCCAAGAATGGCAGAGTGACTTCATCAGCTGGGCATGGAGTCAGCGCAACTTACCTAGTGGGGCAGGGAGGCAGGGCAATATCCTCAGCTGGACAGGGTGGGAAAGCAACAAACCTCAACTGGGCATTTGGCAAATTGATGTGGCACATGGAGGCAGAGTACCATCCTCGGGGGGGTTGAGAGGCAGAATCATGCACTAAGCCGGAAAGCGATTGTGGAAGATGGTTGGGTTGACAGGCTCCTCCATAAAAAAAATCCACCCCTGGGTGGCTCTAATCATACAAATGCTTGCTTTTAATTTCTGAACAGCAAACAGTTTTTTCTGTTGCATCAATATTTTAATGTCTTTCATTTTGTAAGATAATAATAAGGAAAGAAGCTTTTACAAATGCAGATGCACTTAAAGTGTGTTAAGTGCAAGAAAGTTCTAACACAACATATTCACAGCTGGGGCACTAATTAGACCATAGAATATCAAAAAAAATATTTTTACTGTCGATAAGTGGTAATAAAGGATGTCTTTCATTCATGTAAATCTCTGATAAATGTAAAACATTTTTTTTTCCATTTACCCTTACCTTTGCAATGTGTAATTCATTTAGGGTCAGATACTCCAACTTAAATTTTTTTTTGACATTTATATATTAACTCCATCTAGTCTTTCATCAATATATTTAAGTTTGCTTCCTCACTAAGGCTTTTGTTATATAAGTTCAAATTTCAATAAACAACAATTACAGATCTATGATGGGCATTTCAATTCAAATTAATTATTTTTTAATTTGTATAGCGCTTTTAACAACGAACATTTTCTCAAAGCAGCTTTACACAGATAATGTGGTGATAAAAAATGAATAAGAATGTTCTTTATAATGTTCTTTGATGAGCAAGTCAGTGGCGACAAGGAAAAACTCCCCGAGATGGCAAAAGGAAGAAACCTTGAGAGGAACCAGATTCAAGAGGGAATCTATTCTCATCTGGGTGGCACCAAATGTCCATTCATTACAGATAAACGATGTTGAGGTGTGCAGTGATGGTGATCAGATGCAAACTGTAGTCCTGAGTCACTGTTGACATTAACTACAGTCCAAATCCAAATCCTCAAAGTTCCTGTTCTTACTCAGAGAAACCATCCCCATTTGGCTACCAAAGTTCAGTATTCTGACTGTTTACTTGCTTTATTCAGGTTTTGCTTGGAGCTTCAGCAGTGACATATGGTGAAAATGCTGTCCTCCAAAAATTCCCAGACTTTCTTTTCAGACTTTTCAGAATGTTTAAACAATTATGACTTACCGTTGTTGCATGAAATGGACTTAAATATTACTCTAAAGTTAATTCAAAATAAAAATGATGTGTTTGTAGTCCTGGAGTGCTCTGCCTTAAGGCATCATTGTGCAGTAATGGAAACTAGTGATACAGGCAATTATATGAAAAAGCCTTTTTTTTTTATTTATTTCTGAAATATTCAAAAAGAGGGGCATCAAATGTGTAAATGAGTATGTGAATGTGTATATGTATTTGGCCATGGGACAAATGAGCATCCCACACATGGTGAATTTTCACACCTTTTGTTCTGGGATAGTCTCTGGGTCCACCATGACCCAGGATAAATGAGTGAATAGATTAATAACGGAAACAGCCAAGCAATTTGAGAATTGAAACCAGTTTGACAAAACAGACCTGTCCAGCCTGCTGTTGTTTTGTAATAAAAACCAATGAGGGGCTACAGGATGACTCTTTAAATGTGCAATAAAATGTATATTAGTAATAAACTTAAGAATAGTATGACACATGTCAGTCACAGAGAGAGTGAACTGCCAGCCAAATAATATTTGCTGAGCTATTGATGTGCTTTTGAAAAGCTAGCCTGCTTGGTCTGATCCCACAGAACCGTTACTGTAGTAAAAACTAATGAAAAAGTTAATGCTGGCTATAATAGAAAGGTGTCAGAACACACAGTGAATTGTAACTTAGTGTGCCTGGAGCACTCAGAGCGTCCATGCTGACCATTTGTACACTGGTAAAAGCGGCAAGAAAGTCTGATCCATGGAGAATCTGATACATGGTGAATATCAACTTACAAAACATAAAGGATCTGCTGCTAATTTGCTATCTTAATTCCAGAGAGCACTTTTCAGTGATCTTATGGCTCTTAAGCCTTGATGGGTCAGTGGCAGAAAAAAATCTATACAATATTATATTCCATCAGCAAGTGGACTTTGTACCAAGATGGGAAAACATGCTGGATGCTGTAGCCAAACCTCAGCCACTAAGAACACATCTCTACTTATTAAAGCATATAGACTGTAAGTCAGATGTTCTGAACTGGTTAGGAAGCAGGTGCTCCTCAGGACTGCTTTAAATATACTGACTGGGACATGTTCAGAGAGGTTACGACCTGTGGCGAATTCAATAACTTGGAGGAGTACACATTATAAGTGAGTAGCTAAATGTATGTACCTAAATCCTTAAAACTGGCAGTTATCAACCCCCTAATTAAGAACCCTGACCTTGACCCGTCAGCTATAGGCCAATATCAAACCTCCCCTTTATCTCCAAGATTTTAGAAAAGATTGTAGCACAGCAGTTATGCTTACATCTACTTAGGAATAAGATTTTTTTTAAATGTATAAGTCAGGATTTAGGCCTCATCATAGCACAGAGACGGCGCTAGTTAAGGTGTCTCTTTACTTGTTTTGCTCGACCTTAGTGCAGCTTTTGACACCATTGATCATACTATCTTGCTTGCTAGACTTGAAAACGTTGTTGGAATCAAGGGAAAAGCTCTCTCCTGACTTAGGTCTTATTTGACTGATCACTATCAGTTTGTTGATGTAAATGGTGAGTTCTTCACACTTTCTGAGGTAAAGTTTGGTGTTCCTCAAGGATCTGTCTTAGGCCCACTGCTTTTCTCTTTATATATGCTGCCTCTGGGTGAAATTATACATAAACATGGTATTTGCTTCCATTGCTATGCTGATGATACACAGCTGTATATTTCAGCAAAGCCAGATGAGAGAGATCATCTTAACAATGTTGAGGAGTATGTAACTGACATTAGACAGTGGATGCTTGATAACCTCCTTCTGCGTAACTTGGATAAGACGAAAGTACTTTTACTAGGACCATATGCAGCTAGAAGTAAACTTTCCGATTACGTAGCATCTCTGTTGCTGGTTTCTGTCTCAGTGTGTACAGCAGTCAAATACCTTGGTGTAATTATTGACCCTAGTCTTTCCTTTGAGGCTCATGTGAATCATTTTACCAGGATCGCCTTCTTTCACCTTAGAAATATTGCTGTTGTTACAGGATGCATAAAAACTAATTCATGCTTTTGTTACATCTAGATTAGACTACTGTAATGCTTTACTGTCTGGGTGTTTAAGTAAGTGCATAAATAAGCTTCAGTTACTTCAGAATGCAGCAGCAAGTGTCCTCACTAGATCTGGAAAATATGACCACATCGCTTGACAAAAAAACAAAACATGACTTTTCCTGCTCCTCTTCCCACTTCGTCCAGGCCTACCTCTGGATAGTGTCCTCTTCGATTGGAGGCCACTCTGTGCAGTTGGGAATGGTTTCTCAACGATGGTTTCATGGAATTCCAGAGTAAGAACTGAGGATGAATTTGGACTGTAGTTAATGTCAACAGTCTGCTACACTGACTCAGGACTACAGTTTGCTTCTGATCACTATCACTGTACCCTGCAACATTGTATATCTGTAATAAATGGACATTCGGTGCAACCCAGATGAGGATGGGTTCCCTCTTGCGTCTGGTTCCTCTCAAGGTTCTTCCTTATGCCATCTCGGGGAGTTTTTCCTTGCCACAGTCGCCAACGACTTGCTCATCAGGGACAAACTTACACTTATAAAGAACATCTTATTCATTTTTATTACCACACTAGCTGAAAGTACCCGTGCTTCGCTACAGAAGGCAGAACGCTAAGCAATATGGCAATAAGCAGTAAGCACTGAGCAGGACTGGATGATCAGAGATCAGAACGTAACGTCAACAAATAACGTACTACCCCTTTGTAGTACCGATACAGGGCAAACTACTTTGAAATTAATTTTTATTGTGCATCTAACATGTAATAAGAAACAATGTAGTAAGTTTCATTAGGATCCGTACTGTTATTTCGAAGAGTTTACAATGCGTGAGAAATCGCGTTTTTCGCGAGTTAGCCGCGATCCAGGGCGAATTTTTCAAAACCCTTTCTTAGTGAGCACCTAAGACCCAAGAGGAAGGTATGTTCCAAATGTCATTGCAATCCGTGCAGTGGTTTTTGAGATTTCGTGATGAGTGAGTGAGTCAGTCAGTGGTATTTGAGCTTTATATATAT
>JAAIIK010000039.1:5031009-5059147 GCA_014706435.1 Silurus glanis
GTGATGAGTGAGTGAGTCAGTCAGTGGTATTTGAGCTTTATATATATAGATTATCTGTGTAAAGCTGCTTTGAGACGATGAATTGAATTGAATTTAGTAGTTACATCGGCAAGTTGATAATGTCACTGTCTCCAAGAACATCAATTAATGCCACAATATGAAACTAAGGATAACTGTGGGAAGTGCATGGACTTCCAGGAAACCAGACTTCCCTTTCAGGGCAGGTGATAAGGTGGCCCTAAGAACAAAGAGAGCCAAGTTGTCAAGAGCTTTTAAAAAGTCAAAGCATGCACATGCCCAGAGAATCCACAGCCACTTAATGTGCACACAGCTCATGTGATAGGGCATCTAAGCCATCACCAATTACAAGACAACATCACCTATCTGTGAAAGTGACTTCTTCCTTCCAGATGCATTGAACAGCTCCTACAGTATACTCTGAAGCACAGAACAATGTGATGGCGGGTAAGACCACCAGTCCTTCCAATGACCAGGCGCTTTGTTTCTCCACAGTCAATTTGCGGAAAACTATAAGCAGCGCCATCCTGCGAGTGCTCCGAGGATGTGCAGACTAGCTGGCAGATTTTCGCACTGACATTTTTTACATTTCTCTAGGCGGCACTTCAAGGCCACTATCATCATCCCTGTGCCGAAGAATATATCTCATATAATCATGAAGTGCTTTAGAAGGCATGTCATGAAGCTTTTCAAGACCCTGCTGGCCCTTTCACTGGACCCACTGAAGTTTGTGTATTGTCATAAACACAGACAACACCATCTCCACCACACTCCACCTGGCCCTCCCCCATCTGGAAAACAAGGACACATATGTTAGAATGCTGTTCAAAAACTTTAGCTCAACATTCAGCACCTTCATTCCTCAGCATTGGGAAGCTGAGCTTCTTGGACCTAAACACCTCTATCTGCATCTGGATCCTGGTCTCTTCTTGACTAAGAGACCCACATCTGTATTCCAGATCTGACTATAGCAATGCATAAGCTCAAAACACATAATTAAGTTCACATTAATGTGTGTAGGTCTCAGCATGCATTTATACATTAGAAATTTTTGTTTGTATGTAGACTGTGTAGGCTGTGTCTGTCTGTGTTTACAGAATATTTTATACATAAGGCCTTTATACATACAGACTCAAGAAAGTCTCAAAGTATTCAGTCATCCCCCTTGAGAGATGCTGCTTCACAGATTTCTGCTGCTCACAAGAGGTACTAGCAAACTGTCAGTCCTGAAATGAACGACAACTGTGATAGGAAACACCATAAAAGGAAGACATTTACAGTTATCAGTTTTAAACAAATTTCTTATTGGCTTTCACTGTTTACACATACCCTCTACTTTATAAAGAACACTCCTGCTCACTCATGGAATATTAAACTATTTGGCAACAACATTGTACATAAAATCATAAGGATAAAGGTAAAGCACTTCAATTATTTTTCACACAAATTTCAGAATGAGAAAAAATGTATCTCAGTATTGACTCTGGCATAGTAATTTGTACCAAATGGGCTGGTTTAAGTGTTTCAGAGCTGAGATTTCCACACACAGCACACTTTTTCTGTCAGGCAAGAAAAAGGATCCAAGGCTTCCATGGCACAGGCTCAAAAAACTGGACAGCTAAGATTGGGAAAACATTCCCTTATTCTATGATTCTCAGTTTCTGCCTCAATACACAGATAGTTGGTCAGAATCATGCATCAACAGCATGGATCCATGAACCCAACCCACCATGAAACAAAAGTTCAGGCTGGTAACAGTATAATGGTGTTCTGGGGGTCCTACCAAATTCCTAATAATGTGGCTGTCATTCCGTTTGCCTGATCTGGTGCCCTACCTCTGGATAGTGTTCTCTTCAGCTGGAAACCACAACCAGGATTGCCTCACATGAACAGCCTAAATATACATAAGGTTACTGTGGCAGGTAAAATCATTAACCATGAAGATGGATTTAGACTGTTATTAATAGAAACAGTTTGCTACAATGGCTTAGAGTTACAATTGCTAAGAACAGTTCACTCAAACCTTAATTAAAGAACAGTTAACCACTGAACTATAATAAATTAATAGAAAGTGCCTGTCAAAAATCACAGTTTTATAATTTTTAAGGTTTAAGTTCAAGGTTCAAGGATTTTATTTGTCAATGCCACCATATGTGCAAACATACAGAGGAATCGAAATATCTTTTCTCTCTCATCAACTGTTTATTTCTTTTGAGAGACACATGCATATTCCTTTTGTTTAAATGCAACAAACTAAGTATTTTAATGAAACGACGATTTACTTTGACCAAACAAATATATAAATGTACAGATGTTAAACTTTATTTTATTTGAAAAATCATCCCTTAGCATGACAACAGCTTTCCACAATCTTAGCATCCAGCCAGTTATTGCCTCCAAACATTCAGCTGATATACTTGCTATGCCTGCTTACTAAAGTGTTCTTTTTTTTTCTAGTTGGATATTTCTTTCTGACCTCCTGATCCAGTTCATCCAAGAGTGATTTGACAGGATTTAGCTCCAGTGACTGGGCTTGCCATTCCATGATAGATACCACTCCATTGTTTGCCCTTACAGAGAATGAAAAACTCTTACAGAGCTCGGACATATGTTTCAGGTCATTGTCTTGTTGTATAGTGAAGTTGGATTCAGTAAAATGCAACTTAGACGGAATTGCATGTCATGAAGTATGGAATGGTAGCCATTTTGGTTCAGTATTACTTTCACCCAGAATAAATTTCCAACCATCCCTTCTCAACAACAAACCATTTAGCTTCCACCGCCACATCTTCTCTACTATACTTTGGCTTACATAAATTCTTCTCTTTGAGGCAAAAAAGTCACATTTGGACTCATCTGTCCATCTTTCTTCCAGTTATTCACTGTCCAATTTTTGTGCGTTTTTGCTTTTTACATATACATATACATATACAGCTCGTTACATATAAGCAAATGGAACATGCATGTGTCTAAAAATCTATAAAAGACTAGGTGTTTCCGAACTTTTGACAGGCACTTTAGGCTACTTACAGTACATTCATAATGATAATCAAATCTAAAACTTTGTAAAAAATATCATATTAAAGTACAGTAGAACAGTGAAAAACATAGGCATGGTCATTCTTAATCACATTTTTTAGGTCATTTAGTTGCATTTTTTTGTTGTTTAAAATATCACATCCATAATACTAAGATTCTGTTCTGCATATGCCCTGCATACATCATGTCTATGGCTATTAAGATTCCCCAAATATGTCCTTTATTCGCTGCAAAGTGACAAGGACAGAGAAGTTCACAGCTCAGTTTTTTTCACATTTCTAAAAAGCCTGACATTTCACCGGCAGTTGAATGTGAATATATAAGAATCCATGAGCATCTGACTGCCAGTGACTGCTGAACAGCCTCATTACATTTACTCTCTTTGATTTTGAATAACAGTATATCTATCATCAAACAGGAAAAATGCCTTCATTAGTCACATATACATTACCAGTACTGTACAATTCATTTCTTTTCATATCCCAGCTCTTTAGGAAGTTGATGTCACAGTGTATGGGCAGCTCTACAGTTGCTTGTGGAAGAGGCAGCTTGAACCCCTGACCTTCTGTTGTGTAAACCAGTGCCTTTACCAGTGCCCTATCTGACCTTTACCAGTGCCCTATCTGACCTTTACCAGTGCCCTATCTTAGAATTGCATTTGGAAACTGAAAGGTAACAGTAGGATTGGTCTTTGTTGGCTTATTGTATTGTAAATATCTATTGTTTCCAACATTTTTAAATTATGCTGTTTGTGATGAGGCTTCAATATTGAATGGAAAATATTACTTTAAAACATAACCATTTTTTTTCAATTACAAAGCTGCTGCTGTGAGAGGCATTTTTTATTTTCATTATTCATTATGATCATACTGATATAGTATGGAAACATTTTACTTTTAAAGATTATATGTGTGTATGTGTGAAATTTTAGAATTCACAGTACACATCTTACTAAGGCATCTATTTTAATGCCTATTTTCCAATCTCCCAGGGCAGCTGTATCTCTCTGACACTCATATGTATACTTCACATAATAAATTTAGCCAGTGCAAACATGTTTTGGGCTCAGGTATTCCCAATTCCAATTCCCAAAGATAATACTTTTTTTCTGTGATGTTATATTAGAAAAAAGACCATATCCAGGATGATAATGATGATGTTACTTTTTAATTCAAGGCATTTCTACTGTATTACATCATGATAATTTGAAGATTTTTTTTTTGACAAGGCTAAAGCAACACCCTGTAAGCAGCATGCATGTAAATGTTATAAACATAACCAAAATTGTGGTGTAGTGCAAATAAAAATTTGTCTGGAACTGACACTACACGAATTGTAGTGACACGCTTTAAGAAATAACGAGCAGAAGGAGTACTATTTAAAGCCTTATGTGGGCACAACAAACGGAGCCTAGATAATTCAGTGGAGCAGTAGAACTGAAAACAATACCTCCCATCATGTATTCCAGTGAATAATTAAATGCCACAATTGTATGGAATCTTTATTATTAATGTCACATTAGTGTCACATTATCCTTTACTGTGGTATGAGGCAAGTGTGCTACAGTCCTTCACTGCCTGTTTGGTACAATGACGAATGCACATCTAAATGTCAGTTGTCACAGCAAAAGAGCAGCTCAACAGGTTACATGGGAATGAAAAGTGGTGCTCAGGACAACTCACCTTTAAATAAAAGGTGTGTAAAGTTGTTTAAGTAACTATTTTTTTTTTTGCAATACTAGCAGGAAAAAAATCCCATTAGCATTGGTGACATTTTACATTAATGGTTTGTGGTTATTACATGACTGAGAAAAAAAACAAAACAGCACAATTAAAGAAAGAATACACACTGAAGGACATGGACACACATCATTGATTAGTGCATTCACTCAAAACCTGGGAGAGATTTAGCAATCCTTAATTGTTTAGGCTTTGGTGTTGCATTATGATAATGTCTATAACAATAAAATAATAATGTGATATTGGACAAGACAAGTCTATTATAGATTTGATCAGCAAAAGTCAGCCTTTGTAATAAATGCACTGACATTATGTTCTTCAGTTAGCATTAGTGTGCATGATCAAATGCAAAAATGACAGCAAATTAGTGAGATACAGAATGGTAAATGTGTTGCCACCTGCCCTAGAGAGAAATCAGTGGTATAATTGAATGACCCCCATTATGGCCCTCTGGATGGGACTGGGCACTTGCGCTCTGTCACACTTAAGTTGCATGTACTGACTGGGCTGACATTTTAAGATGACATCTGTGATAAAGGTCTTCATTAGCATCTAGCCTTCTTCCTCCTGAGTTGAACAAAGTCAATGAGGTGGAAACTTAACATGATTTACACTAACCTCATTTTATAATGTAATTTTCAATCATTAAAAAATTTTAAAGCCCTCACAGTCAAGTTCTTCTAGTCATAAATTAAGGCATGCTGATGCAAATTAGAAACCAAAAGGGGATAGAGATAGTGAACATAGTGA
The DNA here is from genome assembly GCA_014706435.1 of Silurus glanis. Classification (NCBI taxonomy): domain Eukaryota; kingdom Metazoa; phylum Chordata; class Actinopteri; order Siluriformes; family Siluridae; genus Silurus; species Silurus glanis. The sequence continues at coordinate 5,036,556 of JAAIIK010000039.1, forward strand.
ACACTCTATAGTGAACATCATAATTGTTCAATTGGACAAATGTCTTTTTTTGAGGGGTCTTTTAGAGCAAAATTCTGCACCCTAAGCCTATCATGTCAATCTTAAAATTGCTTTCCGACTCAATTCCCAGAGCAAACTGTGGACTACAACATTAGCCCCTCACTCATATACTCTTACAATTGTGCCTTATTACTGTACTTAATATCAACAATCTGCTACACTGACTCAGGACTACAGGTTGCATTTGAATACCCATCACTGCACAACTCAACAACGTCACCAAGATGAGGATGATTCTAGTTCCTTCCTTAAGCCATATAAGCTTTTCCTTGCTACAGTTGCCACCGGTTTGCTCAATAGGGACAAACTTACAATTATAAAGAACAATCTTTAACAATCTATTTTTACTACAGCATTATCTGTGTAAAGCTGCTTTGAGACAATGTCCTTTGCTAAAAGCACTATACCAATAAAAAATTATTTAATTAAATTGATACATCTGGTTTTAATCTAAAACACACCCTATAAATAGACATCCATTAATCCCCAACCCTATACTGAATTTTGATAATTGATCTGGCATGTTTCTGGCAAATATTCAGTGGTAGTGGCAGCTTGGCAGTGCCAGGATTTAAACTCATCTTCCAAACAGCGCTCCAACGTCTTGACCACTTCCCAATTCCCAATTCCTTTTGTGTCCTTCACCATGTTCATCACAGCTACCTAAATATTCGGTTAACCTCAGCAACCACCTGCTATGTTGAGTCTTTTTTAAATACTTATCTCCTCAAGTACTTCAGATAAGGCACCCAGGAGGTCTTTATATGCTTTCAGTGATTACAATATGCTAAATACAATATAATTAAACTTATTTCTGAACAATATTACTCATTGCAAGCAGTTTTTTTGTTCTATTGGCAGATAATTTTGTTATCTGCCAACAGAAGAATGATTTATGCTTGAAATTTTCATTTGTTAAGATGTCATTTTTTGCAGTGCACAATAGTTTCTCTAATGACAGTTCTAAGCCTTTGGTTTCATGATCCAATTCTCATTTTAACATTAATCTTTCATTACTTTGCTCTTCATGTTTGCCATTCTTTAGCCTGTTGGATGATTATGTTGCTGACTTTGTGTTGTTGGATTGTATGTGAAACTTTAATAAACTGTATGTGTACTTGAGACTTAAAAACCTAATAAAATAAAAAGCATTAAAGCTTAATGCTAATTAATGCTATGTCATAGCTAATTCAAATAATTTATTTCTTAAATGACATATTAATGGACAATAAGAGTAGACATGGGATATATAGAACTTAGAACATTAGGTTTCATTGTCTTAATAGAAAACAGCATTCAGGAAATATTTTTGAAAAGTTATATGTAATCAGAGAAACTCTGCCTGAAAGAGTTTCAATCTGAGTTAGTACTCAACAGTCAAGGAGGCAGGGGGATATCTGAAAGGAGACTGGGAGAGGGTTTAAGAATGATTTTGAAGGATAAGCAAAGACATTCTATATGGAGGCCTGGTCCAGATTATACTGGAATGGACTTTACATCTCAGCTGTATTCCCAGGTGGTAGCTGGTAGACTGAGTAATAGCAGTAGGTCATGCAATAAGCAGTCCTTTAGCTTTAATACTTGCTTTTACTAGAGAAAAGAAATTAGTCTAAAACTGGAAAAAAGTTGATTCTGAAATAATGTCTAACTATGAATGAGCTTACATGATGACCACAATTGACTGCTAATGGTTGCCCAGCATTACTACTTCATTATGTTTAGTTAGTAAAGAACATGCATACATTATATGGCTAATATATTCTGGATAATCTGGATCACAATGACTATGCCATCCAGAACAGAGTTTAATGGGCTTCACATTTTAGCATTATTCTTATTATTACTTCTTCAAAGATAAATGCCATGAACGACAAATATTTTAATGTGCCCTGTCAATCATACTTATTAATCTCTTATTGAATCATACTCTTATTGAAGAGAAATGCATAATTCAACCTCCTTCTACAAACATGTTTTTATATATATATATATATATATATATATATATATATATATATATATATATATATATATATATATATATATATATATATGTGTGTGTGTGTGTGTCCACATATTTGGATTGAAAAATAACAAAATAACAAAAATATAATGTGAAACATTATTAATAATAATTACTTACTAATTGCAACCATTATTATGGGTTTAAGTGTAATTGGACAAATGAATATCATTATAAATTGGATGTGATGGTTTGTCAGGCTTTTACTTTTACTTAAGTCTTCATCTTCAACAAATGAAATGCATGCTTGATGCAGAATATTAAACTTCTTTAGCATCAAAAACTTCTTGGTTGCTTTTGACATATCTTTTGTGTTATTGTCCATCTGTACTGTGAAGCAATAAACAAACAAATAAAGACGTTATCAGTTAAAGAGCAGTCAGGGTTTAAAACATTGAGCTTTGTTGAGATTGGAATACAGATTTGGCATTAAAATTTAAATTTGGCCACCGGATGAATAAATTGCAGTGTTCCTCATCAATGTTGCAACTACTTTCATCTGCTTTTACACAGACCCCAGAATTAACACTAAGATTCATATAGTGACATTTAGGTGGCTCTCTGTGACTAATCATCATTTGTCTGCGTGACTTATATTACTGTATATTTTCTTGTTGAGTGAAAGTTTGTGAGACGGTTAACAATTTGTTGAAATGCTGCTTTGGTGGATAAAGAATCTTTCTATTCCCACTCACTTCCAAAAGTGAATAGCAAGCAGAAAAGAGCTATTGACCACTTCAGAAACATTTCATTAATTTATTTGTACACCTAAATACAGTAAATAATTTGAGATCTATGCAAGGTGACTGTGTGTCTCATTAAGTGTTAATCTAAAATGATGACTGTGGTTTTTAAATATGATTAGTTACATAATCAGAATTTCTGCATACATTGGGTATATGTGCATTCTGTGTGATTGCATGCAACCAATCAGTTTTCTTATGTATTTTCCCCATGGAGGATTGTGGAGGAAACATTTCTTGACAGCTACAGTATGTGAAATGTTCCCCTGATCTGTTATAGAACCACTTCGGCTTTGTTTTCTGTCTTTAGTCTCTGTCCATTTTTTTGTTCAGAGCAGAAACAGCCAGGGGTGGTGCTCTGTTACTGAGTAGAGCAAGACTTGCTATCAAAAGCCATCTTCATGAGTGGCTTTGAATTTCCCCCCTGACCGCTTTTCCATTAGAGTGAGAATGTAGTATTATGAAAGTCACACGGCTCTGTGAACTGTCTGAACACACTGTCATTAAATCCCTTGGCCCTCATCAATGTGGCTGAAATACCATATTTTGCTAAAATGTATTATAATACAGCATGGAGATGCACTTGACAATAAGGACAATCTTTTTTCTGCAGGAGCTTACAAATGTAAAATATATTTACTGATAAATTTGGAATTTAACTAAGAAATTGATCATTCTCATGATGCAAAGTCTACCTGTTCTGTCTGTGAGCCTTGGCATATTTAATATGGCCTTGATTTTAGCTTGGTCTGGCTGAACACAAGGAGACAATCTCCTGAGCTTAGAATTGGTATTTGCTTTAAGTGCGCATCAGTCCATTTTTTTCAGATCCTCCCCAGTACCATTTTGTGTTGTGGGGAAGCATGCAATTAGGTCATCCAGCCACTCTATGATGTGTTCCCTGTTATAGAAAATATTTATTTCAAAGTGTAGGCTTAGAAAACAGTATCTGCCAAATGGTGTGTTAAGGGTGCAGTACCTGGTGTTGCTTTCATCCAACTTCATCTGACAAAAGCCTTCTGATGTCAATCATCTCACAGGTAATTTATTCACAGTTTGGTATTTGGTAGTGTTCATGCTTTATGTATTCATTCAGGGAATTTGGGTCAATGCACACTCAAGTTGTCAGGATCTCCCGGGCGCACTGCGCGCACTTCCGGCTTCGCGGCGCACTTCCGGTTCCGCGGTGAGCACTTCCGGGTCGGCAGGCATCTTGCCGTTTTTCCCATGCCTCCCGGTATATAAGGATAACCAAGACATTAGCTCCTGGCCAGATTATCTTACCGGTTTCCTAGCCCCTGAGATCATTCTTGCCATCCTGCCTGCTCTGTATCCTGATCCTTATCCCTGTTCTTCTCTGCCACCCTAGTTTCCTGGTTTGGACTTTGGACTGTTTTTGGTTTGTGTTTTGTTCTGCCCTGTATTGCTCTGTTTGCTGGTTTTTGGATTTTCTGGACTGTTTTCGGTTTTTGGTTTTGCTTCCCTGTATTGCCCTATTGCCTGTGCCTAGACCCTGGACTGTTTTTGGATTCTGTTTTTGCCTTTGACCCTTTGCTTTACTTTATATATTAAATTCTGTTTCCCCTGAGCTCTGCTGGGAGGGCTGCCCAAACTCAGCCTTCCTGCCTGACTAGGGACGTCACCCAGCTCTTCTGCTCTGCCGAGCATGCCCCCAAGCCTGTCTACCCCGCCGAGGGCGCCGCTCCGCTCCAGAGTCCCGCCGAGGGCGCCGCTCCGCTCCGCTCCAGAGTCCCGCCGAGGGCGCTGCTCCACTCCAGAGTCCTGCCGAGGGCGTAATCTTGACTGATGACATTGCTCCACCCCCAGGTTTTTTTGACAACGTAGCGGGCGTCGCTCCGCCTCAGACCTCCGCAGCGGGCGTCGCTCCGCCTCAGACCTCCGCAGCGGGCGTCGCTCCGCCTCAGACCTCCGCAGCGGGCGTCGCTCCGCCTCAGACCTCCGCAGCGGGCGTCGCTCCGCCTCAGACCTCCGCAGAGGGCGTCGCTCCGCCTCAGACTTCCGCAGAGGGCGTTGCTCCGCCTCATCACATTGGCCAAAAAGTGCTTGGGACAGCCACCTGGAGGCTTGCTCCACGCTTTGTTCAGCCTTTCCTGACCGCCAAGGCGTTCTACACAGTCTCTGTTCGCCTCAAGCCCCGCTGTGTCCGTCGCTGGCACTTCACTTGCCTCATGCCCCAGGATTTTTGTGTCTTTCCAGCATCACTGATCCTGATCCCTGTTCTTCTCTTTCACCCTAGTTTCCTGGTTTGGACTTTGGACTGTTTTTGGTTTGTGTTTTGTTCTGCCCTGTATTGCTCTGTTTGCTGGTTTTTGGATTTTCTGGACTGTTTTCGGTTTTTGGTTTTGCTTCCCTGTATTGCCCTATTGCCTGTGCCTAGACCCTGGACTGTTTTTGGATTCTGTTTTTGCCTTTGCCCCTTTGCTTTACTTTATATATTAAATTCAGTTTTTTCCATAACCTTGTGTGCATCCTGCATTTGGGTCCTTCCATCCAGTCACTCTGCACCTACCCCTGCACCCGTGTTTCCTGACACAGGTCTACTCACTTTTCCTTCACATGCATACACACCATTGAGGTCTTTCTTCGTATGAACCCTCAGTGGTGCGAGACTAATTTGTACAGGGTGTACAGACTGTGCATGCTTTTTTAGATATTTGTACGTTAATGGCAGTGTGCCAAAATCCCTGGAGAAAGGGTTGCAGGCTAGAGACTGCATAGTCACTCAAACTGCTCATAGCTGTGTTGATGTGGTACAGCGCTTTTATCAGCTCTAGTTCTTTAAAGGCTTTATCAGCAAGTAGTAAATCTATTCCGTCACTTACAACAAAGAAGTGCAGATTATGCATTTTTTATTTTTTTTTTACTATAACTTTCAATGTGCTTGTGCCTAAATCGTTAGTAGTATGCCCATTGTAGTTTTTAGCACTACCGTCATCTTCTGTATTCTCTGACTTTCTATTCATTTCTTTAATATCAGACATGCTGATCAAATTTGCTTTCATACGAGTGACTAACTTGAGTGTGATAACAGCTCTATTTAAAATCTTTGATGCTATCTACTTATCATCTCACATGAATCTATAATTCTGCACATTTATTTTTTCCTCTTTTATTTTAATACTTTTTACAGTTCATGATGCCCACAACAAATGTTTCAGACATTTCAACTATATTAACAAATGTTCCTTTCTTCTTCCAAATACTGGACTTAGTATTGTTTTATGCTTTGACCTGCAGCACTTCCTGTTGACACCAGACTGTTTTATAGGACCCTGTGTAGCTCAGAATGTCTTGTGTATGTCTCCTCTGGTTAAAAACTGTGGCAAACTATTGCAGCATTACTCACAACATTATTACCCATCATCATGTCTCCAGATGTTCACATGTGCATTTGGGATTGCTGTATTATTGCTTTCTCTAAAGAATGTTAATCCTGTATGTCAAATATTAGCTTGTCATGTTTTATAGAGTTCATTAACTACGCCCTTAGCTTTAGGTTAGTCGGAAAATGAACAAAGAACTCATGATGCAATCAGGAATGAAAGACACATTATTGTATGTCTCGCATTTTAGTAGAACATCATATTTTTGAGCATTTTATTTTTAATCGGTGTTACTATCCATAAAAAAAATCATATAATTCAATGACTTGAAGGTCTCCTACTCTTAACAGTAATACAAATTCCCCTTAGAAAAATTTTGCATTTGCTTTCCAAACTGTGCCAGTTGCTATCCACATTTATATGTTCAATTGTGAATTAAATAAGAGTTATTTATATAAGATATGAGATTTTAAAATCATTGCATTGTTTTTTAAGTGTTTTACATTTCTCTCATTTAAAATTGGGGTTGCAGGAACAATCCATAAATTTGGGTAAACGCAAGCTAAGCTTTTCTTTTGACAGTGTTTGTTATTTGGAATAGACCTGGCATGATTATGACTTCAAAATAGCACTTGCTATCTATCTTTTAACACGTATGTTGCTGAGTGAATAAAATAGTTTTATCCCTATAAGTCCCTTATCACTCTGATAAGATAGAACTGTGTTGAGACCTGCAATGTTGTATGGTTTACAGTGGCATTGAGTAAAAGACAGGATGTGGAGCTGGAGGTGGCAGAGCTAAAAATGCTGAGATTTTTATTGGGAGTGACGAGGATGGACAGAATTGAAAATTAGTTTATTTCAGGGGCAGCACATGTAGGACGTTTTGGAGATAAAGTGAGGCAAGCGTGATTGAGATGGTTTGGACATGTGCAGAGGAGGGACATGGGGTATATCGGTAGGAGAATGCTGAGGATGGAGCTGCCAGGAAGGAGGAAAAGAGGAAGGCCAAGGATGAGGTTTATGGATGTGGTGAGGGAAGACATGCAGGTAGGTGGTTTAAAAGAGGCAGATGTTAAGGACAGAGTGACATGGAGACAGATGATCTGCTATAGCAACCCCTAACGGGAGCAGTTAAAAGAAGTCGTCCACTATTAGTCACTATACATTGTCAGATAATATGAGTTGGCGCGAAACTGTAAATTATGGAACAACAGGCTATAACAAACACAAATCAGCTCCTCATTGATGAGTTTAATTAGACATTGACTGAGAAAAAGAAAGTAGAGAGAGCAAAACAGGGGCATGCTTGTGGTGGTTTGCCATACTGTCTATTTAGAAGATTTCATGGTAGTTAGGCTTGAACCAGCATGCATTGTGGCTGGTTATTATTGAAATATTTACATGCATTTGATTAAATAATATTATCAGTAGGAATGCCCAAACTTCATTTTTAATTTCACCAACCCAGTGCTACTTCACTAATCCTTGCATTTCCTGCCTTCTTCTTTTATCTTATGATTCAGTTCCTGCACTGTAGTTTTTGGCCCCTCTTTCTATCCCTGCATAATAATAAAGAAGAAATACATTGTGTTCATCCAGATTAATGCTGTTAATGGGTTGGACACTATCTCTAGTTCCCTGCCTACTTAATGGATGCTGTTGTAGCTATTTGTTTATTCTCAGCTCGAATGTAGACTAATAGGGTAGCACTTAGGCAACTGATTTAGGCAGGCCACTTCACTCAGCACTCTACAGTGAAGAGCATATCTATAGCTATACCTTTAAACAGTATATTTTTTAGAGACAGCAAGGATGGCTGATCTGATTCACACAGCAATATCAGCAAGCTTGGTCATTAAAAATGAATGCAAAATGTGAACTGTCTGCACAACAAAAGTGAAAAGTTCACATGCAAGAACAAGTCAGTTGTTTGTGGACTGGGCACACTTGCTTTCATGGTTTACACTTTCAGTATGGAATTTCTTCTGAACACATACAGTAATCTCATAAAATATTCTGAAAATGGAAGTGGTAAAAAGATCACAATAAAGTTGCAATACAGCTAAAACAAATACTTAGCTATCATACTGCATGCAAAATGTTATACAGTTATTAGGTAGCGCACTTGAACCAGTGAGGCCACCATTTTCATTTACAGTAAAGGTAAAAAGTGAACACAATGTCTGCATCTTAAAATGTAGCTGGTTTTGATATGATATGCCAAAAGAATTCAAGTGAAAAACAAATATGATCATATTTTAGGAAAAAAAGATATGCTGGCATGCAAAGCTATTGTATGTTAATTGGCCTGATTTTCATGCACATCTTTTGCACATCAAAAGATCACATGAAATTTTGGATGGAAGTTAGCCAGTAAGCCAGTTAACCAGTGACTGATTTAATGCTGTTTTGACTCAGAAAACCAATGATGAAGTTCTGTCAGTGTGAAAGAAACATTTTTATTCAAAATTTGATTTTAGTGTGACCACTGCTACAACAATGTCAATCTATCTACCATTATGCAGATGGCATATGATTACACAAAACACAGAACATAATGGTGAGAATGGAGAAATATGAATAAAAGATAGTGGATAGTTGCAGCAGGCATATTGTTAATAATAATCTATATATCTCATCACAGTTATATTGTGACAGGGCAATAAGGAAAGAAACAGATGATGAATTGTAAGACTTATTTTTAAAGTTATTTTAAAGTTATTTTTAAATATTTCATCCCCTTAGAAATATGCTAATTTGTTCATTTCTTTTGCATTATAATTCTGCTGATGCTATATTTCTTTTCATGAAAGTGCCTAGCTATAGGGGAAGTTATATATTGGCCAGGTATAGAAGGTGTAACAGATATTTATTTGCCATTTTAACTGTGTTGTTTTAAATCCTGGGGCCAGAACATTGCAGAAGTTTTATCAAGCCTCTGGTCATATATCTTCTTCTTCTTCTTCTTTCGGCTGCTCCCATTAGGGGTCGCCACAGCGGATCATCCGTCTCCATACCACCCTGTCCTCTACATCTGCCTCTTTCACACCAACTACCTGCATGTCTTCCCTCACCACATCCATGAACCTCCTCCTTGGTCTTCCTCTTTTCCTCCTACCTGGTGGCTCCATCCTCAGCATTCTTCTACCAATATAATTCATGTCCCTCCTCTGCACATGTCCAAACCATCTCAATCTCGCCTCCCTCACCTTGTCAGCAAAACATCCTACATGTGCTGTCCCTCTAATAAACTCATTTCTAATCCTGTCCATCCTCGTCACTCCCAACGAAAACCTTAACATCTTCAGCTCTGCTACCTCCAGCTCCACCTCCTGTCTTCTACTCAATGCCACTGTCTCTAAACCATACAACATCGCAGGTCTCACCACAGTCCTATAAACTTTCCCTTTCATTCTTGCAGATACCCTACTATCACAAATCACTCCTGTCACTCTTCTCCACCCACTCCACCCTGCCTGCACTCTTTTCTTAACTTCTCTAACACACTCTCCATTACTTTGCACTGTTGACCCCAGGTACCTGAACTCCTCCACCTTCTCCACCTCTTCTCCCTGCAACCGCACCACTCCACTGCCCTCCCTCTCATTCACACACATGTACTCTGTCTTACTCCTACTGACTTTCATTCCCCTTCTCTCCAGCGCACATCTCCACCTCTCCAGGCTCTTCTCAACCTGCTCACTACTCTCACCACAAATCACAATATCATCCGCAAACATCATAGTCCATGGAGACTCCTGTCTGACCTCGTCCGTCAACCTGTCCATCACCACTGCAAACAGGAAAGGGCTCAGGGCCGATCCTTGATGTAGTCCAACCCTCACCCTGAACCACTCTGTCGTTCCTACTGCACACTTCACTGCTGTCACACTGTCCTCATACATGTCCTGCACTACCCTCACATACTTCTCTGACACACCTGACTTCCTCATACAATACCACAACTCCTCTCTCGGCACTCTGTCGTACGCTTTCTCTAAATCCACAAATACACAATGCAATTCCTTCTGTCCTTCTCTATACTTCTCCATCAACATCCTCAAAGCAAATAAGGCATCTGTGGTGCTCTTCCTCGGCATGAAACCATACTGTTGCTCACAGATGGTCACCTCTTCTCTCAGCCTGGCTTCCACTACTCTTTCCCATAACTTCATGGTGTGACTGATCAACTTAATTCCCCTGTAGTTACTGCAGGTCTGCACATCTCCCTTATGCTTAAAGATCGGTACCAGCACACTCCTTCTCCATTCCTCAGGCATCCTCCCACCTTCCAAAATCTTGTTAAACAATCTGGTTAAAAACTCCACTGCCAGCTCTCCTAAACATCTCCATGCTTCTACAGGTATGTCATCTGGTCCAACCGACTTTCCACTCTTCATCCTCTTAATCGCTGCTCTCACTTCCTCCTTACTAATCCTATCTACATCCTGCTTTACCAACTCCACATCATCCAACCTTCTCTCTCTCTGATTTTCCTCATTCATCAGCTGCTCAAAATATTCCCTCCACCTTCTCAACACACTCTCCTCACTAGTCAACACATTTCCCTCTCCATCCTTTATTGCTCTAACTTGCAACACATCCTTCCCAGCTCGGTCCCTCTGCCTGGCCAATCGGTATAAATCCTTTTCTCCTTCCTTAGTGTCCAACCTCTCATACAGCTCCTCATATGCCTTCTCCTTGGCTTTCGCCACATCCCTCTTTACCTGCTGCCGCATCTCCTTGTACTCCTGCCTACTTTTCTCATCACTCTGTCTATCCCACTTCTGTTTTGCCAACCTCTTTCTCCTTATGCTCTCCTGCACTTCCTCATTCCACCACCACGTCTCCTTGTCTTCCTTTCTATTTCCAGATGTCACACCAAGTACTTTTCTAGCTGCCTCCCTCATCACTCCTGCAGTAGTTTCCCAATCACCCAACACCTCTTCACCACCACCGAGCCTCTGTCTGACCTCTTCCCTGAACCTCACACTACAGTCTTCCTCCTTCAGTTTCCACCATCTTATTCTTCTTTCAGTCCTTACTCTCCTCCTCTTCTTCTTCGCCTCCAAAACCATCCTACAGACCACCATCCGATGCTGTCTAGCTACACTGTCCCCTGCCAACACCTTACAGTCTCCAATCTCCTTCAGGTTGCATCTCCTGCATAGAACATAGTCCACCTGTGTGCACCTTCCTCCACTCCTATACGTCACCCTATGATCCTCCTTCTTCTTAAAATAAGTGTTCACCACTGCCATTTCCATCCTTTTAGCAAAATCTACCACCATCTGCCCTTCCACATTCCTCTCCTTAAGGCCATACCTACCCATCACCTCCTCATCACCTCTGTTCCCTTCACCAACATGCCCATTAAAGTCTGCCCCAATCACCAATCGTTCTTTCCTAGGTACACCATCTACCACTTCATCTAATTCACTCCAGAATCTTTCCTTCTCCTCCATCTCACAGCCAACTTGTGGAGCATAGGCACTGATGACATTTATCATCATCCCTTCAACTTCCAGCTTCACGTACATCACCCTATCAGAAACTCTCTTCACCTCCACTACACTCTTACTGTACTCTTCCTTCAGAATCACCCCTACACCATTTCTCTTTCCATCCACACCATGATAGAACAGTTTGAACCCACCTCCAATGCTCCTGGCCTTACTCCCTTTCCACTTGGTCTCCTGAACACACAACATATCTACCTTTCTCCTCTCCATCATATCAGCTATCTCTCTCCCTTTACCCGTCATAGTACCAACATTTAAAGTACCAACCCGAACCTCCACTCTCCCACACTGCTCCTTTTCCTGCCGTCTCTGTAGACGTCTTCCTCCTCTCCTTCTCCTCCTTCGGCCAACAGTAGCCCAATTTCCACCGGTACCCTGTCGGCTAACGATACCTGTGGCGGTCGTTGTTAACCCGGGCCTCGACCGATCCGGTATGAAATTCTCATTTGTGATCCGCATATTTGATTTGGCACATGTTTTACGCTGGATGCCCTTCCTAACGCAACCCTCCCCATTTACCCGGGCTTGGGACCGGCACTAAGAGTGCACTGGCTTGTGCCTCCCTAATGGCTGGGTTCCTCTGGTCATATATATTATGAAGTATTATTAAAATGCTACGGTGTATTTTACTGTATCAGAATTTATAATGTAGGATGAATTCTACAAGGAAAGCATCCTTGTGAATATCCATTTATTTAGTTACATGACATTACATCAGATCTGAAAAGTTCTTTGTTTTATAGGTGAAAAGTGGTAGATAAGAAAATGCTTGTTTTAAAATATCATCAGAATTCAATATGTGCTACTGGATATATGTAATCAATTTACCTGAGATGCATTTATTATTAAATGTCAAATGGCAGCAGCTATGGGTAATGTTCACATCAACCATCAGATTGTGATCATCAATCAGATCTATTATTTTGACTGTGGCATGATATTGGTGCCAGATGGGCTGGTTTGAGTGTTTCTATAACTGCTGATCTTCAGGATTTTCATGCATAACAATCTCTAGAGTTTATTACGGGATGAGGCAAAAAAGAAAATACATACAGTGCGTGGCATTTCTGCGATCAGAATACCTTGTTGATAAGAGAACTTGTACAAATTGACAGAAAGGATACAGTATGTCTCATCCTCACTCTGTACATTGTGGTAATGAGAAAAGCATCCTAGAATGCAAAACACATAGAACCTGAGGCCGACACTAGAACAGCAGAAGATCACATTGGTTTCCACTTCTGTCAGCTTAGAACAGCTACTGTAGCTGAGGCTGCACTGGACACCGGCTGAATAAATCTGGGGGTTAAGGGGCTTACATGTTAACAGGCTGGTGTGGGGAATGTTTTCATGGCACACTATAGGCCTGTTAAATACCCGTCATTTCTTGGATGCTACAGTCTGTATGGCCACAATTGACCATCTTCTAATGGGTGATTGATGGATTTTTTGTTTTTCATTTTACGTTTAATTATAACAAAAGTATTTACATTAAGATAAAATAAGATAAGATAAGATATACCTTTATTTGTCCCACAGTGGGGAAATGTCTCTGTTACAGCAGCAAAGAAAAAGAAATGTGCAAATATATAAAAGAATATAATAATCAATAGAATGGTTAAATGATAACCAACCAATAGATAATGATAACCAAATAATAACCAAACCAATAGAATGGTTAAATGAAAATTTCTTTTCATTTAACCATTAATGGTAAGTTTTTAACAGCCTGATTTTAACACTGTAAAAACAAACAAACCAGCAAACAAACAAACAGTTGTGCCTTATAATGTTTCAGAATTTTTCCACAAAAGATCTGTAACATTAACGATACAAAAAGAAAAAACTTTATTATAACAATACTTGTACCATAAAATACTGTTAATCAACAAGTGCAGAAAATGGGGCAACATGACATCACCAAGAACATGATGTTCCTCTTAAATTGACAAAACAACAAGATGAAATCATTTCAGAGACGCTGCCAGGATACCTACGGAAACATTAAAAATGCTGCAGCAATATCTGGTAAGTACTGGTCATTTCTTACACAGGAAAATATTCTCCTATTCTCCACATGTCTAGGCTGTTGGGTACACTGGCTTGATAAAAGCCCTTCTTAAGGAAAATAGAGAACACAACAGAAGTTATAGCTAAATAAATCTAAAAAATATATATTTTTTATTCTTAAATTAGAAATAAACAGAATGTTTTAAAACTTTTTCAAATATTTACAACAAAGAGAAATAATGTATAATATACTAGTTATTTAATATTCAGAGTTATGTAAGTGGAATAGAATTGTCGAATAAATATGCGATTGTACACTGTTACTCCAAGCAAAAGATTAAAAAAGAAATTGCAGTTTAGGTTTACATACGTAGGCAAACAGGGTACTGCAACAGGCTTTTTTCTCCTGAAACATTTCTATTTTGCATTTGAATTTTGCTGGTTCACTGGAAACAAGTGAAAAAGACCTGACATGATAAATCTTTTTTCATATGCACTGTTCACTAAATTAAGCAAAGTATTAAGATCCCTAGTTTTCCAGCCAAATGTCCCTTTCAGGAACCTCGAGCTGCATTGGAACACTTTGGGAACACGACTGCGTTGTCCATGCTCTGAATAGTGAGTCTAATCAGTTAAAATCGAAGCCAGGCTGTCACCAGTGTGGTGACGTCACGACCAGGAAGTATAAAATGCCCATGGAGAGAAGCCGGCTTCAGCTTCTGTTTGTTCATGAAGGGCTCTGTGTAAATTTAATGTTTGTCTGTCTGTCTGTCTGTCAAGAAATATATAATGAAGGCATTGAAGAAAACCAAGCACACTTTTCGGCTGTGTGCTTCTCCCTGCCCCGTTTTATTACGGTAAGGGAAACTCACAGCCTGCGTGTGGTTTGTTTGGGAGTGGAGCATGCAATTTTGGCTCTCGTGAGAGCCGATTGCCAGCGGTCCCAGTACTGCTCTGGCTAAGGCAGAGGTGCGCTGCCTTGCTATCTCTCCCTGGGTGTGGCATCCTCCCTTAAACCCCCGACATTACCCACCAAGCCCCTGCGCTCTACCTCGGCATTAATGGGTAAGGCTTACACCACAGCAGGTCAGGCTGCGGGATGTCTGCACACCATGTCGGTGCTACAGGCATACCAAGCAGACCTGCTGTGGGAGCTGGATATGGGAGACCCTTTGGGTGGCCACAAAAGAGACCACTAAGGCCATTGGCCGGTCTATGGCCACCCTAATATTCTGAAACATCTGTGGCTTACCCTGTAAGAAAATACCTGACAGGGACAAGGTCGTGCTGCTGGACGCACCACTCTCTCCTTTGGGCTAGTTCAGCGATGCCATTGATTCAGTAGACGACAGGTTCCAGGAGTCCAGGAGACAATCGGTGGCGTTCCAGCGGTATCTACCACGCCGCTCTCATGGGGCTGTTCGGCGGGCGCAGCCCCAACCCCAACCCCAACCCAGCACTTTGCACCGCCAAGTGCAGAGACGGAGCATTGTGACACGCTCTCGGTTATCTGGGTCAAAACCTCGTGAGGTGACCGATCTGAGGACTGTCACCTCCAGGTAGAGGGCTTCGGCCCAAAGGTCCTGACCCGACCTGTGGAGGGATGACCAGGGGGCGTGTAGCACCGCCTCTTTCGGTGCCTGTTTCCCTCCTGCCCCTTCAAGGACCTGGTTCGTTAACCCTGACACAAAATATGTTTCAGGGCACAGCCAGCTCCAACGAGCTCCCTCCTTGGGTTCTGCCCGGCGTCGTTGCGGACCAGGAGGTCTCGTCTCTAGAGCTGCGTCTGAGCCGCTCTGTGCAAGGTCTATGGGAGAGTCCCCATCTATGGTGGCACATCAATTGCCTAGAAATGCTAGCCGTGCTTCTGGCTTTGAAGCACTTCCTCCCAGACCTCAGAGGCCATCATGTGGTCTCATATTAACCACCAGGGGAGACTGCGCTCGTGCCCCCTGTAGAGGCTGGCATGCCAGATCCTTCTGTGGGCCCAGGGGAAGCAGCAGACACCCTGTCAAGACAGGGGTCGAAGCCCTCAGGTGGTGGAGCAGATTTGGGAGAAATTTGGCAAAGCCCAAGTAGACCTGTCTCGCATCTTTAGAGACGTCGCCCTGTCCCCTGTGGTTCTCCCTATATCCTTCAGCCCTGCTGGGACTGGATGCCATGGCCCAACAGTTTCTGAGGCTGCATCTTTACACCTTCCCCCTGTCGCGCTGCTTCCGGGAGTTCTGGAGAGAATTTGTCAGGACGGAGTCTGTCACCTCCTGGTAGATTTCATGGAGGCACTTGTCCGTTAAGACCGCGTTCTTGCTGGCTATCTTATCTCTTAGGAGAGTAGGTGATTTACAGGCCCTGTCTGTGGCCCCCTCTTCCCTGGAGTTCACTCCAGGCATGGCCAGTGCCTTCCTGCACCCTAGAGCGGGTTATGTCCCCAACATGCCTTCGGTCGTCCCACAACCTGTCAGGCTCCAGGCATTCAATCCTCCTCCATTCCAGACCCCAGACCAGGAGAGATTGAATTGGCTTTGCCCGGTCCGAGCACGAGACTGCTATGTCCGCCGGTCATCTGCTATGGCCCTCCAAGGAAAGCCTTCCTGCTCATATGCAGACGCTCAGCAGATGGATTATTGATGCTATAGTGTCTTTTTACGAGTCCTTTGGTCTCCCTGCTCCATTCGGGGTCAGAGCTCACTCTATCCAGAGTGTGGCAGCCTCCAAGGGTATGGTCCACTGGAGTGTCCCTCCAAGACCTCTGCGATGCTGCGGGCTGGTCTACCTCACTCAACTTTGCCAGGTTTTACAACCTTGACCTCTGTGCCACTCCTGGCACCTCTGTCCTTTGACCTAGCTGTGCTCATTCACACTAGTCAGGGCCTGGTCAGTGTGGTGTTATTGGACTCTCATTCCCAGAGCGTTCCGATACAGCTCGAGTTCCTGAAAGGGAACATCTCTAGGTTATGTATGTAACCCTAGTTTCCTGAGAAAACGAGACGCTGAGTCTCTATGCCACACCTCCAGCGTCTCTTTAGCGTTTCCTTCTCGGTTACAGAAGCTGAAGCCGGCCTCTCTCCATGGGCGTTTTATATTTCCTGGTCATGACGTCACCCCGCCGGTGACAGCCTGCCTTTCATTTTGACTGATTAGACACATTATTCAAAACATGGACAATGCAGTCACGTTTCCAAAGCGTTCCAACCTCTTGTTCCCTCAGGGAACAAAGATTACATATGTAACCTAGAGATGTTCTTCCCCAATCAGTCACCACAAAGTTGGAGGCAAAAAATTGTATAGCATGTCTTTGAATGTGATTGCATTACATTTTCCCCTTTACTTGAACTAGGAGATGCAAACCTGTTCCAGCATCAAAATGCCCCTGTGCCCCAAAGTCAGCCACATGAAGACATGGTTTACATGGGTTGAAGTGGAAGATCTTAAGTGACCTATTAAGTGCTATAGACCACTGATCTATTGAAAATCTTTGGGATGAATTAAAACACTGATTACACCCCAGGGGACTAAGTGTGGAATGGGATGTTCAATAGCACATACCAATCTTATGGTCAGGTGTCCACAAACTTGTATATGCATATGCATTTTCCCAGGTTCCCTCTGAAAGGTCAGTTGGTGATGTAACTAACCTGTTTATAGACAAACAGATATTCATCACAGATAGTCACAAATATCATATATTATGTTGCAGCCTGCTATTACTACATTGCTACTACTACAATCGTTTAGAGTGATTTATTTTTCTAATCTGCACTCAGTACCCCATAATGTCAATGTGAACAGAATTCTAGAAATGTTTGTACTTTTTTTAAAATAAATAAATAAAAACAACCCAGAGAGAGAGAGAGAGAGAGAGAGAGAGAGAGATTTCCTCAGTATACCACAGCACAACATATTTGAATTAGAGGTCGACCAATAGATTTTACAGATACAGATGGCTAGATTGAATCGTACTTGCTAATAACTGATTAATCAACAGACATTTTTTATTGGATACTGGATAAAAACAAACATAGCACTCCATGCATTGAACTTTATTAAAAAATAAAAAAACAGTACTGATTTATTAAAATGTGCTAAATGAAATAAATATTACGTAGAGGTTCCAAAAATTACGGGTTCTCGGTACCCACCCCTAATCACATGTACATATGTATTCTGACCCTTTGCAACAACACTTGAAAATTAGCTCAGGTGTCTACCAATTCTCTTGTTAATTGTTATGATGTTTCTGCACTTGTAAAGCTGTGAAGCTGACAATGCATATCAGAGCAAAAAGCAAGCGATGAGGTCAAAGTAACAGCCTGCAGAGCTCAGAGACATGATGGGCATGGCTGTGCTGAAGATTCCCAAGAGCACAGTGGCCTCAATAATTCTCAAATAAAAGAAATGTGGCACAACTAGGACTCTTCCAAGAACTGGTGGCCCAGCCAAACTGAGCAATCAGGGGAGAAAAGCAAAAGTATTTGAGGTGACCAAAAACCCGATGGACTCTCTGACTGAGCTCTGGAGATCCTGTGTGGTGAGGGGACAAAGTTCCAGAAGGACAACCATCATTGCCTTTTACCAATCTGGGATTTATAGCAGAGTGGCTAGATGAAAGACTTTCCACAGTGCAAAACCAATTGAAGCCCACTTGGAGTTTGCTAACAAGCACCTCAGACTGTGTGAAACAAGATTCTCTGGTCTAATGAAACCAAGATAATCAAAATAAACATTTTGTCTGCAGGAAATCAGTCACTGCTTATCACATCTATCAAAAAAATATCTGACCAGTGAAGCATGATGGTGGCAGCATTATGCTGTGGTTGTGTTTTTCAGCAGGGATTTAGCAAATAGTCAGGCTTGAAGAAAAGCTGAATAGAGTACAGAGATATCTTAAATATAAACTTGTTCCACAGCACTGGGGGACCTCAGACTGGGATGAAGGTTTACCTTCCTACATGACAACAACCGTAAGCACACAACAATACTACACAGGAGTAGTTTACTTACTCTGTGAATGTGCTAGAGTGGCCCATCTCTAAAGATATCTGAAATATCGGATTTGCAGTGAATAATGGCAGAAAATCCCGCAGTCCAGGTGTGCCAATGTACTTGCTTTATACCCAAAATGGCCAACGGTGCTTCAACTAAATACTGAGTTGTACAATTTGATAGTACATGTGATATTTCAATATTTTTTTTTTATTTAAGAAATTTACAGACATTTCTAGAATTTTGTTTTCACTTTGTCTTTCACATAAGATTAATGATGTAGATTAATGAGAGAAAAACCAATGTGAACGAGGTAGTATCAAGCTGCAACATAACAAAATTTAAAAAAGTGAAGAGGGGGCTGAATACTTTCTGAATGAACTGTATATGAATTTTTTTTTTGTAGTAAGTTTTTCGTAAAATGTTTGTTTCCACATATATTGTAAACACGTATTAATGTGTGTCAGAGAACCACCAGCCACACCCCCCTCTAACGCTCAACACTGCCGCTCCACCTCTCCCTCCTATTAATCACCTGCACCTGTTTCCCCTTAATTAGTACCCTTTAAAAGATCCCTCTTCCCTTTCACTCGCCGTCCGATATACAGTATACATACCTTAGATCACTTGGACTTCCGAAGGATCCCGCAGTTTTTGCTGTTTCCCATGTTCCTCATTACCCTTCTCGAGAAGCTCGCTACAGCTAAGTTCATTATTTCCAGCACTTCCTTTTCTGATTCTCCTGTGTTTGCTTAGTTCAAGATCAATAAACTTCACCTTGTTTTACTCCCGGTTTCCGACGCCTGGTATTCCGTTACAATGTGATTCCCTTTAATTTTTAATGAGCAATATTGTAGCTCTGTAACTCATCCATTATGGTTGCACAAGCAAGTGCACTCTTAGTGATGGTCCCAAGCTCGGATAAATGTGGAGGGTTGTGTTAGGAAGGGCATCCAGCATAAAACATGTGCCAAATCAAATATGCGGATCATGAACCAGAAATTTATACCAGATCGGTCGAGGCCCGGGTTACCAGTGACCGCCACAGTTATTGTTAGCCAACCGGGTACCGGTGGAAGTTGGGCTACTGTTGGCCGAAGGAGGAGATGGAAAGGAGGAAGACGTCTACAGAGACAGCAGGAAAAGGAGAAGTGGAGGAGAGTGGAGGTTAGGGTGGGCACTTTAAGTGTTGGTACTATGATTGGTAAAGGGAGAGAGGTAACCGAAATGATGGAGAGGAGAAAAGTAGATATGTTGTGTGTTCAGGAGACCAAGTGGAAAGGGAGTAAGACCAGGAACATTTGAGGTGGGTTTAAACTGTTCTTTCATGGTGTGGATGGAAAGATAAATGGTGTAGGGGTGATTTTGAAGGAAGAGTACAGGAAGAGTGTAGTGGAGGTAAAAAGAGTTTCTGATAGGGTGATGAAAGTGAAGCTGGAAGTTGAAGGGGTGATGATAAATGTCATCAGTGCATATGCTCCACAAGTGGGTTGTGAGATGGAGGAGAAGGAAAAATTCTGGAGTGAATTGGATGAAGTGGTAAAAGGTGTACATAGGAATAAACGATTGGTGATTGGGGCAGACTTTAATGGGCATGTAGATGAAGGGAACAGAGGTGATGAGGAGGTGATGAGTAGGTATGGCTTTAAGGAGAGGAATGTGAAAGGGAAGATGTTGGTAGATTTTGCTGATTGCATGGATGGAAATGGCAGTGGTGAACACTTATTTTAGGAAGAAGGTGACATAAGAGTGGAGGAAGGTGTACACAGGTGGACTAAGTTCTATGCTTCGGATGGTGGTCTGTAGGATGATTTTAGAAGTGAAGAAGTAGAGGAGGGAATTAGGACTGAAAGAAGAATAAGATGGTGGAAACTAAAGGAGGAAGACTGTAGTGTGAGATTCAGGGAAGGTCAGACTGGTCAGACTGGTTCTCGGTGGTGGTGAAGAGGTCAGACTGGTTTTCGGTGGTGGTGAAGAGGTGCTGGATGATTGGGCAACTACCGCAGAAGTGATAAGGAAAACAGCTAGAAAGGTACTTGGTGTGACATCTGGAAATAGAAAGGAAAACAAAAAGATGTGGTGGTGGAATGAGGCAGTGCGGGAAAGCATAAGGAGAAAGAGGTTGGCGAAACATGATTGGGATCGACATAGAGATGAGAAAAGTAGGCAGGAGTACAAGGAGATGCGGCAGCAGGTAAAGAGGGATGTGGCGAAAGCCAAGGAAAAGGCATATGAGGAGCTGTATGTGAAGTTGGACACTAAAGAATGAGAAAAGGATTTACACCGATTGACCAGGCAGAGGGACCGAGCTGGGAAGGATGTGCTGCAAGTTAGAGGATGGAAATGTGTTGATTAGTAAGGACAGTGTGGAGAAGATGGAGCGAGTATTTTGAGCAGCTGATGAACGAGGAAAATGAGAGAGAGAGAGAAGGTTGGATGGTGTGGAGATGGTGAAGCAGGAAGTGGATAGGATTAGTAAGAGCAGCGATTAAGAGGATGAAGTGTGGAAAGTTGGTTGGACCAGATGACATACCGGTAGAAGCATGGAGATTTTTAGGAGAGATGGCAGTGGAGTATTTGACCAGGTTGTTTAACAAGATTCTGGAAGGTCAGAGGATGCCTGAGGAATGGAAAAGGAGTGTGCTGGTACTGATCTTTAAGAATAAGGAAGATGTGCAGACCTGCAGAAACTTCAGGGGAATAAAGTTGATCAGTTCCACCATGAAGTTATGGTAAAGAGTAGTGGAAGCCAGGCTGAGAGTAGTGGTGACCATCAGTGAGCAAAAGTATGGATTCATGCCATACTGAAAGAGTACCACAGATGCATTATTTGCTTTGAGAATGTTGATGGAGAAGTATAGAGAGTCAGAAGGAGTTGCATTGTGTGTTTGTGGATTTAGAGAAACCGTACGACTATAAGATTGTAGCTCTGTAACTCTTAGTACTTCCACGTAGCCTACTTAATTTTAGTCAGTTAAACCTAGAGAGTTATTAGAGAAGTTAATGGGTGTGTCAATTAAAATTTGTTTCATTCAGAGTTACTTGAGGGAAGTAAAGCAAGGGCAGCTTTATACGTCAGCAGCCTATTCTATCCTGATGAAAAGACCAGTTTCACCGCAATAGTCGTTCTCTTCATCTGTAACCCTGTTCTAAAGTTAAGTCTGTAATGTCATTTCAGTAACATACAAAAAATTTTGGCAATCAGGCAAGGATGAGATATTAGCAAATACTCCTCATTAAAAAACGGCAAGGGTAAGACAAATTCATTTATATAGTATATTACTTGCACTTACTAAGGCACATTAGATATACTGCCTTAATTTCATTTGTCTGGAAAAGGTAGAAATACCCCAGTCTCTTATGGTTCATCACTATTTTACCTGTGTAGTGAAAACAAAAGTGAATGTGAACACAATAGCTTTTTTTGTTTAACTAAAAATAAATTCTGAATTATAACTGCAGCTACAGCTTTTAAATAGCTTATCTCATAACTGCCTTGCCAGCTGTGAATTTAACTTTTATGACGGTTTGAAATTTGGCAACAGTCTACAATTTGTTTTCTGAAAAGTGTACTTTTAACACAGTGATTTATTGGTAAAGACAACTTTTTATGTTGCACTGTTATGACTGCCACCCTGACTATACAAACTAGGAGTTGAAGCTGAAATCAGATTGACTCCTATTGCATTCATAAGTTGTAGGAGGCAAGGACTTATTGGTGTTAAATTTGTTTTTATTGTGTGTTGTTTCTGGAGAGTGAATGAATAATGGAACATGATATCCACTTGAGAAGGGGACTGATGGACAACTTCTGAATTGGTATTGTTTGTCATGACAGGAGTCACTGACGATTTATTTCTATCTATCTATCTATCTATCTATCTATCTATCTATCTATCTATCT
>JAAIIK010000039.1:5059157-5074769 GCA_014706435.1 Silurus glanis
TCTATCTATCTATCTATCTATCTATCTATCTATCTATCTATCTATCTATCTATCTATCTATCTATCTATCTATCTGGTAATGGAAGGTCTTTTGCTGTAGCTACTTCTGACATTCTGACTCAGAGAAACTCTTTAAACTTTAATTCTCCTCAGGTCACCCTCTCAAGGATAAGCGGTTTTGCTGAGAATTTTTCACCTACTGCTTCTCACGTGTTTCAACCTGCCCTGCCTTCCTCCAATTCAGACACAAGAAACCTGCCGCCACGTCGATCACGTCTTCACAGCTGGGTAATGACAAAGTCCTCATCCTCAACTTACCAAAGCTTGTTTACAGCTAAGAGAGAAACTCCTTTTTAAGATACAGAGCTGACATAGAAACTCCAGGGACAAGATCATATTTTTTTAGTTTGAAAGCCAATCAAACCATAGAAGTATCACTTGGTTTGCAGGTGTTGGCTTGTTTATTTGCCTGAATCACATTTGAGATTCCAAAGCTTATATTCTAGGTGAAAAGAGTAGACCCTTGTGACAAAACCAATAGCTAAGTTAAATAAAGAAGCTTTTATAGTTAACACACTGTAGGGAGACCCAGAGCTCTTAAACAGACACTGGCCTAAGTGATGCTCTGCTACAGCTTGCTAAATCACACAGCTCTACTAGCTTAATGTCCTGCTAACTTTCTCAGTGGTAAGAGTTCTCTGATATTGTCTTTGACAAGAATAACACAGAATAAAGCAGAATCTTAATGTAATGTTTTATTAAAATAGCTCTCTCAGCTGGGGAACCTGCTGCCATTTCATCCTCACTCTCTCTGCTTTTCTTACATTCATTACAAGCACACAGCACTTACAGTGTAATGTTGACTCAATGTTTTATTTACCAAACTGTGCGGATCAGTGTTTGCATGTAGAATGTAAATTTCTCTTGATGTTTTATCATGAGTTGTCATCCTCAGTCTACTTATGTTGATTGTACTCACAGTACAGCGCCATACCTCCAGTAAATAAATAAATATTGATTAAGGTAGAAGTTGCTTTTGTGGATAATGTACACTAAATATTGTTTTTACTTTGTTATAGGCAAATAGAAGCCTATTTAATTTACAGTCCATCCAAAATGTTTTGACAGCACTTCACCTATTCCACATTTTATGTTACAGCCTTATTCCAAAATTTATTAAATTCATTATTTTCCTCAAAATTCTACAAACAATATCTTATAATGACAATGTAAAAGAAGTTTGTTTGAAATATTTGCAAATTTATTTAAAATATATATAATAAAAAAAAAATACATGGCTCAGGGGCATCCATTTTTCCACTGATCATCCTTGAGATGTTTCTACAATTTGATTGTAGTCTACCTGTGGTAAATTCACAGAAGCACAGATCTGGGGAAGGGTACAAAAAATTTCTGCAGCATTAAAGGTCCCAGTGAGCACAGTGGTTTCCATCATCAGTAAATGTCAGAAGTTTGGAACAACCAGGACTCTTCCTTGAGCGGGCCGCCCAGCCACACTGAGATGACTAAGAACACAAAGATTACTCTGAAATAGCTCCAGCATTTTCATTTCTCTGTGGAGAGAGGAGAATCTTCCAGAAGAATACCCCTCTCTGCAGCACTCCGCCAATCAGGCCTCTCAGATCTGTAAAGATTTAGCGTCATGTCTGGAGGAAACCAGGCACTGTTCATCACCTGGCCAATGCCATCCCTACAGTGAAGCATGGTGGTGGCAGCATCATGCTGTGGGGATGTTTTTCAGTGGCAGGAACTGGGAGACTTGTCATGGTCGAGGGAAAAGATGAATGCAGCAATGTACAGAGACATAATTG
This sequence comes from Silurus glanis, assembly GCA_014706435.1. NCBI lineage: Eukaryota > Metazoa > Chordata > Actinopteri > Siluriformes > Siluridae > Silurus > Silurus glanis. The sequence continues at coordinate 5,060,990 of JAAIIK010000039.1, forward strand.
ATGAAACCTGCTCCAGAGCTCTCTGGACGTCAGGCCGGGGCGACGGTTTATCTTCCAACAGTACAAAGACCTTAAGCACACAGCCAAGGTAACAAAGGAGTGGCTATGGGACAACTCTGTGAATGTTCTTGAGTGGCTCAGCCAGAGCTCAGACTTAAACCTGATTGAACATCTCTGGAGAGATCAGAAAATGGCTGTACACCGACACGCCCCATCCAACCTAATGGAGCTTGAGAGGTTCTGCAAAGTAGAATGAGAGAACCTGCCCAAGAATAGATGTGCCAAGCCTGTAGCATCATATTAAAAAAGACTTGAGGCTGTAATTAGTGCCAAAGGTGCTTCAACAAAGTATTGAGCAAAGGCTGTGAATACTTATGTACATGTGATTTTCTTTTATTTTTTATAAATTTGCAAAGATTTTAAACAAACTTCCATCATGTTGTTATTATAGGGTATTGTTTGTAGAATTTTGAAGAAAATAATAATAATAAGTTATCAATTTTGGAATAAGGCTGTAACATAACAAAATGTGGAAAAAGTGAAGCGCTTTAAATTCTTTCTGGATGCACTGTAAATCTTTTGCTAATGAAAACTCTCAATCAATCTAAGGCCCACTGCTGAGATAACCATCAGATAAGTAACACTACATGAAAGCCATTGTGAGGTAATATTGTAGGCTATGAATATCTGTTTATTATAAGGTTCTAAGCATTGTAATTGGAAAAGTAACATCTCTAGATTACGTATGTAACCCTGTGAGTGAACGAGAAGTTGCGCCAACAATGCTTTGGGAAAGCCTCTGCATGACCACGCACTGAACCATGTGTGTAATCCATCCAGTGGAAAAGAGCAGGAAGCTATAAAAGCACATGCTGTGGAGACGGTGCTAGCTTCGAAAGTGAAGGAAGCGCTCTTAGTGTGGCACTAAGACGCAGCATCTTGTTCCCTCTGGGAACCCGGGTTACATACGTAACCTAGAGATGTTTCCCTTCGAGAAAACAAGCTGCATCAAAAATGCTTTGGGAACAAGTGTACAATACCGCAAGACTGACCAGTCCCTGCCTAGTGTGGATGAACACAGCTAGACTGAAGGACAGAATTGCCAGGAGTGGCACTAAGGTCAAGACCGTAAAACCTGACAAAGGTCAGCATGGTGGACCAGCCCGCAGCATTGCAAATGTCCTGAAGAGACCCCAGAGGACAGGGCCCTAAAGGCTGCCACACTCCAGGTCGAGTGAGCTCTGACCCCAAAGGCATGGGGAGACCAGAGGACTCATAAGAGGAGGAGATACCATCCACAATCCACCTACCGAGGGTTTGCTTGTCCGCAAAAAGACTTATAGGGACCTTAGCAGATGAAGAGCTGGTCCGATTTCCTCCATGGTGCCTCCATTTCCTCCATTTCCTCCATGTGTGACCAGTGCAAGCAAGGTTTTCCAGGTCGGGGCTGGAAAGAGAGGAGGATAGAATGCCTGGAGCGTTACTGGTCATGAGGCAACAAAGGGGCAACACAGGGGCACATTGGGAACGGTCTGGGGTAGAGAAAGGCACTGGATATGCCTGGGGTAAACTCCAAACACGAAGGCCACGGAAAGGGCCTGAAGGTCTCCAACTCTCCTCAGAGATGAGATGGCCAGTAGAAAAGCAGTCTTGACTGCAAGGAACCTCAAAGGCACCTCATGTGAAGGCTTGAAGGGAGGCTTGGACAGGGCCTCCAAAACTATGGCCAAAACCCACAAAGGAACTTTAGGTCACACCTGAGGCCTCAGCCCCTGGATACGGCGTCACCAGTGGGTGACCAGCAACTGCTCAGCAAGCGGAGCATGGTATGCTGCAATAGCAGACACGTAAACCTTTAGGATGGAAGGAGACAACCCTTTTGCGAACTCTTCCTGAAGAAATTCCAGCACTGGGCCAACCGGGCAGTTAGCTGGATCTAACTGATGGTCCTGAGCCAACACTGCTGCGTGACCTTGATAATGCGGAGCGGGTTACCCCTCCGGGAAAACCCTCTGGTCCTGAGCCACCAACACAGAGGTCTCATATATAGAAGGCCAAGTGGCACCACAATGGATGCAGCTGCCATCAGACCCAGCAGTCTTTGAAACTGCTTTACAGTAAGTGACTGGCCTTCTCTCACTCTCTTGATGGCTGTGAGGGTCAACTTGTCTCCAGCAGGAGACAACTGAGCCTACATTGTGGTCTATGCCTAGATAAGTGGTTCTCTGTACTGAAGAAAGTACACTTTTCCTGGCAATCAGTCTTAACCCCAATTCCTTCATGTTTGCGAGAACGACATCTTGAGGCGGGACTGCCAAGTGCTCCGATCGAGTTAATATTGACCAGTCGTCGAGATGAGTTAATATGCCAATGCCCCGGAGTCTCAGAGAAGCCAGAGCAGCATCCACACACTTTGTGAAAGAGCGGGGTGAGAGTGCATGCCAAACGGAAGAACCCGATATTGGTAAGGTTTGCCCCTCAGGAACTTCCTGAGTAGAGGAAGGATGGGTGTGTGGAAGTACGCATCCCTTAGATCTATCGTGACAAACCAGTCCTCGGACATGATTTGAGACACAAGTTGTTTCAGCATGAGCATCTTGAAACTGAGCCGTATGAGTGAGCGGTTCAGCTGACTCAGATCCAAAATGGGACGCAGCCCCCCCATCTTTCTTGGAAACTATGAAGTACCGGTTGTAGAACCAGGACTCTCTGTCGAGCAGAGAGACCACCTCAATGGCCTCCTTTCTTAATAGAGTGTGTACTTTCTGTTTCATAACCAGAGTCTGTTTAGGTCACCATGGAGTGGGGCACACCCATTGAAGCGAGGCAGATGAGACCCAAACTGAATCTTGTAGCCTCTTTCTACAGTGCGCAGGACCCATCAAAACACATTTGGCAGGAGTTTCCAGGCTGTCAGATAGTCTCTTAAGGAAATCAATCTCTCGAGACCAACCTCTGGCGTACCTATAGCAGTTTGAGCAGTGTGCAGAGGCTGTTCTAGGGGCCTCCAAAGCCCCTATTTTCCCGGGCAGAAGCTGAAGGAGGCACTTGGTAGATACTGTGACGTTTTCTTAAGTGGCCCTAAGAGACAGGTCTGTGGTTTGAAGCAAATCTAGGATGTTGTAGTTTTTTATGTTATCTCCCTCATCCAGCTCTTTGAGCAGGTCAGTCTGATAGGCCTGTAGGTCTGATTGACCCGCCACCATGTATGCTTTACCAGGGCCTTAGAGGGTGATGCAGTGCTGAAGGAAAGATAGCCAGCCAACGTCTCTTTGTGAGGAATTGTCCCGCAACCGCACTCTTTCAGCCCCACTACATTAGATTAGAGGGAGACATTGGGACTGAAGAGGTGGGACTGAATACAAGTTATTTCATGACCTGGACACCACAGTGTGCAGATCCAGAAAAAATGGCAGGCCCTGGCGTGGAGGCAGTGACCTAGGTTGCAAAAAGCATTCATCTAATTTATTTTGGGATTGCTGCTTCTGCTCTTCGTAGTCGACTGGCTGTTGATTCATGTCCACAAGTTCATCCAAAATGCTGTCCGGCTCTTCACCCGTTGCGCCCTCTCCATGGGGTGAAAAAAAACTGTATAAAGAGCAGGTTTTCGAGCCCTGGGAGAAGGTGCTGGATTTGGCTGGTGAGGAAGGAGAAAGGGACTCGCCTGTCTCTATTCCCTCTGCCAGGTCCGTTTGCGAACCCCATGACCTCAACCTCTGGCTGAAGTGGGGCCAGAACCACGAGGAACACTACTGAGAGCGCTCCCCTCGAAGAGCACTCTCCAGGAGCAGAGCGTATGCATGGCCATGCGTCCACAGTGCGAGCAGTCGGCTCCCTCGAGAGCGACCGAGTGTGCTTTGCCCCCAAACAAGCTACACATAGGTGTATGCCTGCTTCTTTTTTCCATTAATTTATTTATTTTTTTTTTCGTTTTACATCCTTACCAGTACTTACCTGCCCTAAGGAAAAACACAGACAGCTTCCTGAACAAACAGAAGCTAGTGCTGTCACCACACCATGTGCCTTTATAGCTTCCTGGTCATGAGGTCACCATGGCAGCACATAGAGGCTGAAATCTTGGACAAAAAATCGAACAGCCACATACACGTACTGGAAGCAGTGCAGCCAAGAGAAACGCTAAGAAACGAAGAGAATAAACTGTTGGGAATATATTAATACAATTTCATGAAACAAATATGAGAATTTAGGTTGTAAATGTAGGTCAGTGCTTCTGATAGTGTTTAGGCCAGCAGAGAAGGCTTTGTTGGCCCTGACCGCCCGCCACTGGTGTATACAATATATAATGTATATTGTGAGCGCTATATTTTCTGGAAACTTTATTTTCCTGCTTGTATTCTTTAGACCCATATTCAGAGTTGGTAGCTTAAAAAATGCAATAGTACTTACACAGGTCCAGCTATCCAGATTCTATGCTACATAACTTCTGGTCATCTTCTTTGAAATTAACTGCTTAAAGATTAGCTCTCATAGGATGCCATGGTTTTTCCTGTGTAACTCTTTAAGGAAACCATATTTATATATAAACCGTCCCTTTTAAAAAATACAATTGCTTTCAAGTCTGAAAATATTAATTCAGTAGCAAATATGTATTAATAATGCATATCATAGGTATTGGTTATATAGGTGTCAAGATGATTATGATAAAAGATAGATGTATAGGAATTCACTTAATTTATCCCAGAGGGAAATTCCCAAAGCATAAAAACAAGAAAAGAAAACAGTTTAAAATTTTTGTCATATAAAATGCTACACAAATAAATTTAATAGTTTGAAATATATGAGACACCTGAAATACAAGAACTATATGACAATTATATTTAGATTGATTGTCTACAACTGAAAATTGGATTCCACTTTGAATAACTTTTAAACAAACCCATAAAGTAGACTTTAATACTGCAGTAAAAAAACATACAATATATGAAGTAGCCTAAAAAAAGAAAGCCTAAATTTTTTCATGCAAAGCATTTAGGCCTGTTCGATACAAACAGCACTTAAAATTTGCTTATATAGTACTTATTTAGCGTTGTGGTGTAACGAGTTACAAAATATGATGTGGTGGTGTCTTAATTCAATATAAACATTGCCTAAAATAAACCTTACTATAAAGCTTAGGTTTACATTTTGAGAACTTTAATATTTAAGTACAATTACTGTTACATATCTGTGGTGTGTTTAGATTCTTGGCAGCATATACTAAAACAAAAGCTGGCCTGGACAATATGGGTCTCAGCAAAATTTCCATTCCAACTACATTTTAATAACTATACTGAAAGACCCGAATTTAGCCCCTGAGCATAGAAAAAGGGATTTTAAACTTTTACATTTTTTGAAGTGTTGGTGTGAGAAAGAAAATCACAGTGATGTACATGCGTTCCTGTTTTGCCATATTATGTATGTATTGTGCCATTAAGCATGGGGCACTTTCAGGTTCTGCTGTCTGCTGCGAAAGTTACACCTCTCAAACATCTTTCTGAATTCTGTATTCTTCACTACACCCTTGTCACACCATCTTCAGATTTACTAAAATTACCAAATGTATATAGCTTGTTTGAGATGTAAGATTCCAACAATAGTTTTTGATTATTGCTTGTCACACTGCATGAGATGATCCTTTATCAACCTTCTAAGGAGATACTTTTAAATCCAATATTTTATATGCCACTGCCACTGTTGTATATGTAGCGTTGAGCTTACTGTAATCATATGTTTATATCCTGTTGGTGGATTTCAGAATCTCATAGCTTTACTTATATTTTGCAATAAACTTTTCTAACATTTTTTTGGCACTGCTAGACTGTCTTTTGCTAACACATCACATTAAACCTTCTGAGATGAAAACTGATCCCTTTATGAAGTCTAATTGTATTTCTAACTCAAAGCTGAAAGACTTCGCTCTCTGTGTGTGTGTGTGTGTGTGTGTGTGTGTGTGTGTGTGTTTGTGTGTATGCGTGTGCATATTTGTGAAAAAAAAGCTTATAAACTAAGGAAATGTGGCCTGCAATATAAGCATTTTTAATGCTAAATTACCTTTATTATGCGGTGTGTTAAATGTTTAGTTTAATATGCAGATGTACTGAAGGAACAGCTGATGCTGACATTGCATCCATATTACACGTACAATTTAGTTTTATGTACTATATCAAATCAATGAAAGTATAATGTGTTACAATTTTTTTTGTGCTGTTCCTGTATTTTTGTTAATTCATGCAAATGTTAAACAATCAAAAACATGAGACAATATTACAATCAGAAAACTGCATAAAACGGACATATTGATAAATCAAATATTGATAAATGAAGAAGCAGAACAATATTTTGTAAAATTTTGGTTGCAGTTGGCTGCACCAGAACTAATACAAATGTTTTACAGCAGTGAAGATACATATGCAATTACAACTTAATTTATTTGTAAGTAGTTTTGATAATTATATTGATTTCCCCAATGCAATAATGGGGTTATTTTGTGTAGATCCATGACATATAATGCCATTAATGTGTATATTATTTCTAGGTGTAACACTAGAAAAAGTAGAACTCTTCAGGGCAGTCAATAGTTATGCAAGGTGCAATGAGTGATATACTGCTGTAATGTATCTTGTGACAGTGCTCACTTACTTAAAAATTGCATATAGCTGCATATCTTCTTCTTCCTCTTCTTTCGGCTTCTCCCATTAGAGATCGCCACATCGGATCATCCGTATCCATACCCCCCTGTCCTCTACATCTGCCTCTTTCAAACCAACTACCTGCATGTATTTCCTCACCACTTCCATAAACCTTCTCCTTGGCCTTCCTCTTTTCCTCCTTCCTGGCGGCTCCATCCTCCATTCTCCTACCGATATAATCCATGTAACTCCTCTGCACATGTCCAAAGCATCTCAATCTCTTCTCCCTCACCTTGTCTCCAAAACGTTCTACATGCGCTGTCCCTCTAAAAAACTAATTTCTAATCCTGTCCATCCTCGTCACTCCCAACGAAAAAATGAACATCTTCAGCTCTGCTACCATTAGCTACGGCTCCTGTCTTTTACTCAATGCCACTGTCTCTAAATCATACAACATAGCAGGTCTCACCACAGTCCTATAAACTTTCCCTTTTACTCTTGCAAATACCCTTCTATCTTAAATCACTCCTGCCACTCTTCTCCACCCACTCCACCCTGCCTGCATGCTTTTCTTCACTTCTCTAACACACCCTTCATTACTTTGCACCTGTTGACCCCAGGTACCTGAACTCCTCCACCTTCTCCACCTCTTCTCACTGCAACCGCACCACTCCACTGTCCTCCCTCACATGTACTCTGTCTTACTCCTACTGACTTTCATTCCCCCTCTCTCCAGCATGTACCTCCACCTCTCCAGGCTCTTCTCAACCTGCTCCCTACTCTCACCACAAATCACAATATCATCCGCAAACATCAAAGTCCAGGAAGACTCCTGTCTGACCTCGTCCGTCAACCTGTCCATCACCACTGCACACAGGAAAGGGCTCAGAGCTGATCCTTGATGCAGTGCAACCTCCACCTTGAACCTGTCGTTCTTACTGCACACTTCACTGCTGTCACACTGTCCTCATACATGTCCTGCACCACCCTCGCATACTTCTCTGACACACCTGACTTCCTCATACACCACAACACCACAACTCCTCTCTTGGCACCCTGTCGTACACTTTCTCTAAATCCACAAACACACAATGCAACTTCTTCTGACCTTCTCTATACTTCTCCATCAACAGTCTCAAAGCAAATAATGTGTCTGTGGTGCTCTTCCTGAGGATGCAACTATATTGTTGCTCACAGATAGTCACCTCTTCTCTCATCCTGGCTTCCACTACTCTTTACCATAACTACATGGAGTGACTTATCAACTTTATTTCCCTGTAGTTACTGCAGGTCTGCACATCTTCCTTATTCTTAAAGATCGGTACCAGCACAACCCTGTTAAAAATTCCACTGCCATCTCTCCTAAACATCTCCATGTGTCTTCCGGTATGGTCATCTGGTCCAACCGACTTTCCACTCTTCATCCTCTTAATCGCTGCTCTTACTTCCTCCTTACTAATCCTATCCACTTCCTGCTTCAGCCACATCCCTCTTCACCTGCTTCCGCATCTCCTTGTACTCCTGCCTACTTTTCTCATCACTCTGTCAATCCTAATTCTGTTTTGCCAACCTCTTTCTCCTTATGCTTTCCTGCACTTCTTCATTTCACCACCATGTCTCTTTGTCTTCCTTTCTATTTCCAGATGTCACACCAAGTATTTGCCCAATCATTCAGCAACTCTTCACCACCACCGAGCCCCTGTCTGACCGCTTCCCTGAATCTCATACTACAGTCTTCCTCGTTTAGTTTCCACCATCTTATTTAACTTTCAGTCCTCATTTTCCTCCTCTTTTTCTTCACCTCCAAAACCATCCCACAGACCACCACAGAACACCGATGCTGTTTAGCTGCACTGTTCTCTTCCAACACCTAACAGTCTCCGATCTCCTTCAGGTTGCATCTCCTACATTAAACATAGTCCATCTGTGTGCACCTTCCGCCACTCTTATATGTCACCCTATGATTCTCCTTCATCTTAAAATAAGTATTCACCATTGCCATTTCCATCATTTTAGCAAAATCTACCACATTTCTCTCCTTCAGACCTACCCATCACCTCCTCATCACCTCTGTTCCCTTTACCTACATGCCTATTAAAGTCTGCCCCACTCACCAATCGTTCATTCCCATGTACACCTTCTACCACTTCATCTAACTCACTCCAGAATTTTTCCTTCTCCTCCAAATTTACAGCCTACTTGTGGCTGTGAATTTGCATAAGCACTGATGACATTTATCATCACCCCTTCAACTTCCAGCTTCACGTTCGTCACTCTATCAGAAACTCTCTTCACCTCCACTATACTCTTACTGTACTCTTCCTTCAGAATCACCCCTACACCATTTCTCTTTCCATCCACACCATTATAGAACAATTTAAACACCCCTCCAATGTTCCTGGCCTTACTCCCTTTCCACCTGGTCTCCTGAACACACAATATATCTACCTTTCTCCTCTCTATCATATCAGCTACCTCTCTCCCTTTACCAGTCATAGTACCAACATTTAAAGTATCAACCCGAACCTCCACTCTCCTTCACTTCTCCTTTTCCTGCCATCTCTGTAGACATCTTCCTCCTCTCTTTCTTCTCCTTTGGCCAACAGTAGCCCAGTTTCCACTGGCTAACAATACCTGTGGCGGTCGTTGGTTACCCGGTCCTCGACCGATCTGGTATGAAATTCTGATTTGTGATCTGCATATTTGATTTGGATATTTTGATGTTTTACACTTCCTAACACAACCTTGGGACCGGCACTAAGAGTGCACTGGCTTGTTCAACCCTAATGGCCGGGTTTGCATATAGCTGCATATACTATTATTTACAGTCGCCACCGGCTTGCTCATCAGGGACAAACTTACTCATAAAGAACATATTCATTTTTAATCACCGCATTATCTGTGTAAAGCTGCTTTGAGACAATGTTCATTGTTAAAAGCGCTATACAAATAAAAATGAATTGAATTGAATTGAATATTATAGTTATAAAGGAAGTACATGGTTCTAATTTATATTGTCTTTAATCCCTACGTAGTTTACATACACATAGTATATGTATAACGTGCAGTTACGTAGGGATTAAATACAGTATAAAGTAGAACCATGTACTTCCTTTATAACTCATTTGCTTGGGGTGGCTATTAGTGGATTACTGATAGCATGTCCACCTACTTCAGGTTTCCTTGTTTGGAAGGAAAGCCTGCTTTTAAAATAGAGCGCTTTTGTCTACTTAGCATCTTGGCCCAATTTGCATTGTAGGTCAAAACCAGAGGAGAAACAGAATATGATTTAAGCAGGGTAGGTTGTTTTTGTTTATAATACTGTGAGAGAGTGTGTGTGTGTGTGTGTGTGTGTGTGTGTGTTATCATGCATGTGCGTGTTTATGAGTACTGGAAATCCAATCCAACTGCAAGAAGCAAAAGAGGCATGAACAGAGCTGTGCTTGGCATATTCATGCTGGGTGGCCGGCTGGCTGGGTTGTCTGTGTGTGCGTGGGTGGGTTGTGTAAGGCATTAGGAGAAGGAGGGGGGATATTCAGCTTCCATGCTAAGGCTGAGGCGACTGAAAGACCAGGGGTGGTGGTGCTGTGTTCATTTACCCTGCTTCATTCAGCATCATAGCATAGATGGTGAGAGCGTATCCATTGAAACTGTGAACACCTTGCAATGAGTTGGGATTATGTGTTCTCATTCTTGTCTATTTGACTCTTATTAGGAGTTTTCATTCTTTTTCCTCTCTATAGCTGCCCACTGAAGGTGTGTAACTTGATTGTATATAGAATTCTGTTTTACAGCTTGTGCTATAGTGTATGAAATAGAAAGGTCCCAGTCCACTCATAATTTAATTTAGTAAACCAGCAGGTTATGCCATTAGTGTAGGTGTGTGTAAATAATGAAATCTGTAGTGAACATAAGATGCTCAGTAATGTTCTCCATTAAAGCATATATTGGGATTACCAGAGGATGCAAACATGCTGCGTATTTATGCATATGAGTATGAGGAAAGGTAACTAAGAGTTGGTGCTTGCATAAGAAATCTTTTATTCATATCACATTTAAAGCTCCACCAGAAGGACATCCCTTCACTTTCGGTTGTCCTAAAGCATGAGAGGGTTTAATGCTCCAGTTTTCTCTGTCTATTCTATGTTTAGTAATATTTATTTGTTTTTGAGCCATCACCCAGATTGCTTCTTAACCCTGTGAGTCTCAATTTCAATGTTAATCTTCTCTGGTCATAATCTGATTTATTCCAAGATATACCATATGGCCCTTAATCTGTATTTAATTATGATGTTATAATAAGGAGATTAATTAAATATTTATCTCTTTAGCCATGAGTACCCAGATAAAATAAACATAAACATTCTTAAATATTGTAATATAAGCCACACAGCAGCAGCAGCTTAATAAGGTCTGTAATATTTACAGTTTGGAAGCATTTTATTTTCTAAAATGCTTTCTATCTGCTTTTGAACTTTGTTAATCATCCTAATTAGTTGCTTTCAACCCTACTGAGGGTCATAATCCATAATTTCATCATTACTATATGAAATTAATCTTGAAGCTGTAAACAGAACTGCGGTTTCCTTGGGGCTACATTTGCAAACCCTGCAGATCATTTACAGAGAACCATTTGATGTGCTATATATGTTCTATGTGCAGTCCATTACAGTCGAGTGACGTATGTTTTGGTTTGCCTGAGTATGCTGTCAGTTGACTAACTGCCTTCAAAGCATCTGCAAACTTATAACTGTATTTATTAAGTGTCAGTGTATGCTTCTCTAAATCAATTAATATAATTATTTGCTCAATAGCCTTTCTTAATGACTTATTGCAGATGATCATTGCATGCAGCAGTGTAATAAAAGCAAGCTGGAGATAAAACCTCTTGCTGAAGGCACAAAAATCAGCTGTATTTTACCTTTTAAAGATTTTGAATATTGGGAGTGTCCAACAGTAAATTCATTTCTGCATAGATACTTAGTAATAAATTCAACAGACTACGTTAAATGGGAAAATTATTAGATGAGACAGAGCTTCAGCACTATGATATACATCCTGTATGCATTATTTTCAATTGAGATTTATCTGAATGAAAATACTCACTGTGATCTTTACCATAGCACTGTATAGTGTATGACTACTATTTGGAACAGTGCCTATAGGAGAGTTCTGATAAATCACATGGAGCAGGCTGATAATAGATAAATAGCCCCTGCGGTTCTGGCTTTGCTCCATCAGCTGCATGAAGGCAGCAGAATGTTGGCTGTGAGGGATGACATGCCACATGTGAATGGTGAAATATAAATTAGACCTGGCTTCACCTGTTCTGCAATGCTTTGGAAAAAAATGGCCTCTGTGTGCTGATGAGTCAAAGGCTGCCAAAGAAAAAAGTAGAAAAATAAGTTAATACAGTTACATTGCAATGTTTTACCTAGCAAGTCCCAGATGAAATGTCATTCTCGTCTTGTTATGTGTGAGGAAGCAGGCTCTGTCTAGGGGGCCAGCATCTGGTATTGGCAGCTTGCAGATGAGTGTATTAAGCCTATATTATAGATTGGGGGCATATAAGTGTCAAAGCTGCTGCTAACTCACACTTTCAGCTTTGATGTTATTTTACCTACTGCCATCCTTCTCAGGGCCAAGATACCAGTTTTGGAGTAATCTATAATGGTACAAGGATAAATGCTCTGTCCACATTCAGCACATTTATTCCCTTGTGTAGAGAATAGAAATGTACTGTGGCATTCAGGACTAACAAGTGCTCTAGTGAGTGTACTGTTTATTTAAACTTGACATGGCTAGTTTTAGACGGACCCACTTTATCACAGATGAAGGATATTCTACATGTTCCGCTGAGAAAGCTCAATTATACTCCAATGTATTTCTTTTCTAATAATTCCTAGAAAAAAAATAATATTTAAAAATTCTAATTCTAAGAGAATACTGCCTGGGTTTTCATTGAGGAATAAAATCTAACAATAGTTTGCTTGTTATCACAGGCATGCAAACTTCCAAGAGCTTCTTAGTTGTTCCTTAGGGGAAAACATAATTTTATACAGGGTTTATTCTATGATAAATGTTGTGTCTAAGGGATGACATGCCACATGTAAAATTTACATGGTTGTTTATGATTAAGGTCCCTTATTGCTCTTTTGTTGAAGAAATGTGTTTTAAAGGGTATTTTTTAATGTATTGGAGAAAACAAGAAGCTAATTTAACCCAGCTTTGTCTCTTTCTCTTCTCTACTGTTCCCTTTCTATGGCTACTGTCTTTTTATTTAGCCTAGCAAGATAACATTTGGTAATAACAGCTTTGTCTGAGTATAGAACTTAAATGACTTACATGAATGTCAGTGTATACAAGGAGTAAGTAAGAGTTCTGCTGCTGCAATGACAATGGTGCATATGTTGGTGTGTGTCTCTCTCTTTCTCTCTCTCTTAAATCACTGATGTGCTGAGTGCTAACAGTACTTTTAACCCATGTGAATGTTAGGAGAAGAAGCAGCCTTTATTTGTCACATATATTACAACACTTTGAAAAAAGATCTTGTTAGGAAGTTAAGGTCTGCGCACAGAGTCAGCCCAGTCATTTATGGCTCTCCTAAAGCAGAGATGGTTAAGGGTCATGCTCATAGACCTAGAATAGGAAGCTCGGTTGTACTTGCTGTTGAGTTACCAACACCCATTGTTAGCCACTGCTGCTATATATCCTTGAGAAATAAAAACTGGTGACTTTTTCTGTGGTGTATTCTTCTGTGAAATTTAAGTAGAATAAAAATTTATCTCTTTGCAAAACATTTTAGTTGTCCTGTTTTTTGCATACTTACTTTATTTTATATTGGCCATATTTTTGTTTGCCGGCTATCTCTAGCATTATGGATTCTTTAGCATTTTCATGCATGTGCAAAACAAATCTTATTTCCGGTACTGAGTGAGTAGCCACAGTGACACTGCACTCTAGAACTCCTTTTTATACCACTGGCATTGTTTTGTATGTTTAAACAAGTTAAATAGTAATTAAAATAAAAAAATGCATTTAAATTGTGAGGCGGAGACTAACTTAAAACTCAAGACGTGTACATATACATATACCTTTACACCCCAAATGTGTATATGTGTGTGTGTGTGTGTGTGTGTGTGTGTGTGTGT
>JAAIIK010000039.1:5087287-5103666 GCA_014706435.1 Silurus glanis
ATCTATCTATCTATCTATCTATCTATCTATCTATCTATCTATCTATCTATCTATCTATCTATCTATCTATCATCAATAGAGAGTTTCAAACTGCCACAGGAAGTACTGTAACACCAGCAGAACTTGTGTTGGGAGTTTCCTAAAATGAGTTTCCACAGCTGGGCAGCTGCACACAAGCCTAAGAGCACTATGCACACTGCCAAGTGTTGATTGGAGAGGTGTAAAGCAGACTGCTACTGGACTGTATCAGTGGAAACATGTTCTTTGGAGTGATGAATCACTTCATTATCTGACAGCCTGATAAATGTGAGTTTGCTGGATACCAGGAGAATGCTATCTGCTGGAATGCACATAGTCTGGAAAAGTTTTTCTGGGTTTGGACTTCTTACAGTCAAATGCAATGCTAATGCTACATCATACATAATGCATTCAATTTTGTCTCTTCCCTGTAATTAAAAATTATAAGGGGGTATTTTGCCACATTTGATGTTATATGCAGTTGAGTTCTAAATGTCTAAACGTTTCTTTAAAGGGTCCCAGAAGCCTTTAACCATTTATATTATGTTTGCGTTTTTAATGTGGCACTGTGTACTCCAGAATACTCCTACTTCTATTATTTGTTGCATTCCTATTAGATATTACGTGAAATCTCTATTGCAACCCAATAGTTAAACCTAATTACCTGCTTAGGGTCAACCAATGTATTTTACAAACTGAGGATATTATACAGAAGTGGGAATAATACCGGGAAAGCTGTTTTGCGCTGTTTTCTGTTGTGCAGCTGTCAGGGAAATCCCTGCTTCTCCTCCCGTGCGCGTCCCGCCCGCACGGAGCTCCTCGCCATCCTACTAATCATCCACACCTGACACTCATTCCCAGCACATACATAAACCCCTCACTCACTTTCACTCACTGTCCGTTATTGTTTTCCGTATGCTCCGTCTACGGTTGGACTCACCCTCTAATCCTGCTCTAAGCTTCTTCCGAAGCATATCTCGGATTACCCTGCAAACTTCTCTTCCTCTGCTCGGGACATTGTGGACCACGCTCCCCAGAGCGCACCACGGATATCTCCCTCTCAAACTCTTCGCTCCCACTGGTATATTTGTGTTCTCTCTACGTCCTCTTACTAAAAACTACACCTATTGTACTCCGGCTTCCGCCTCCGTTTTTGCCGCATGACAGAATAACGGACCGATACAACGAGAAAGAGAATTAAACCAGCGTTACCTCGCAATGGATCCACAACCCGGCACTCCGTCTGCCGCCGCTCGCCAGAACCCGCCCGCTCTCACCGGCAGGCTGATGGCTGTCCCAACCACCTTTCAGGGAGAAGCAGCTGAATGCCGCGGCTTTCTTCTTCAGGTGAACTTATACATCGAGATGCAGCCACAGCGATTTCCCTCTGTTCGCTCCAAGGTGCCGTTTCTCATCTCCCTTCTTTCCAGGAGAGCACTGGCCTGGGCGCAAACGCTGTGGAGTGCAGCCAGCCCTGTGGTGAATTCCTACGGCCAATTCACCACTCACTTCACATGTTCTGCGCCGCTTCCGGGGTCCTCACCACGGCCGATCAGCTTACGTCAGGGAGCTGAGAATATCACCGACTACAGTCTCCGGTTTCGCACCCTGGCGGCATCTAGTGTCTGGAACGAGACGGCGCTGCTGAGTGTGTATAAATTGGGGCTTGCTCCAGAAATTAAGCTCGCAATGGCAGTTCACGATGACACGGTGGGTCTGGAGGCTTTCATACAGAAATCTATCTGGCTTTCCCAGTGCCTAGCTGCCTGCCACCCAACCTCACTCCACGCCGGCAGCTTGCCTGGACCCACTGCTGTTCCTGAACCCGAACTCATGCAGCTCGGTTCGCAGAGGCTCTCCTGGAGGGAGAGAAACAGCTGCCTAGCCACCGGGAAACGTCTGTACTGCGGGACACCAGGTCACTCCATCACCAGATGCCCCACACGCCCTTCTCGTCCTGCGGTGAGTACCGTTGAGTTTCCCACATGGAGGAGTACGTCCAGCAGGCACTCCATCAGGGTTTCATCACTCACTTTCTTCCCCTGCAGCGTCGACTTCTTCTTCGTCGTCATGGTCTATATCGACGACATCCTGATTTACTTCCGGGACCTACAAGAGCACAGAGAACACGTGTGCAAAATCCTGGAAGTGCTCCGCTCCCACCAACTATACCTGAACCTCTCCAAATGTGAGTTCCACCGCCCAAAAATCCACTTCTTGGGACCCACGAAGCCCAGGAGGCTTTCCACAGTCTCCGGAAATGCTTCTGTCACGCGCCTGTACTATGCCATCCAGACCCCCGGAAGTCTTTCGTGGTCGAGGTGGACGCTTCTTCCACAGGCGTGGGGGCCGCCCTCTCTCAGCAGTCCGGGTCCCCTCCACAGCTCCACCCATGCGCGTTCTTCTCCCACAAACTGTCAGCTGCCAAACAGAATTACGATATAGGCAACCGCGAGCTCTTGGCCATCAAGCTGGCCCTGGAGGAATGGAGACACTGGCTGGAGGGAGCTGGACATCCATTCTCAGTGATTACCGACAACAAAAACCTTCATTATCTACGAGAGGCCCGGAGACTAAACCCCAGGCAAGCTTGTTGGGCCCTCTTCTTTACCCGGTTTCGTTTCCACATTACGTACCGGGCCGGTATCCAAAACGGAAAGGCTGACGCTCTCTCCCAGATGTTCGGGCCGGACGAACCCAGCGAGCCGGAACCCATCATACCTCCCGGACTCATTCTTGGCCCTATCGTTTGGAACGTCGACGAGGAGATTCTCACGGCCACTTTCTAAGAACCCGTCCCGGAGGGGGGCCGAGTTTACGTCCCCACCGCCTGCCGACGCAGTCTCATCCAGTCGATCCACGAGGGACCCGGATCGGGTCACCCAGGCGAGAAACGGATGGTACAGCTCGTCCAGACTCGATATTGGTGGCTGTGAATGTACCAGGAGGTCACAACCTACGTCCAGGGATGTCCCACCTGTGCCATCTCAAAGGTCCCACGCCACCTTCCCGTGGGCAAGTTGATGCCACTGCCGTTTCCTCAACATCCCTGGTCCCACCTAGGTATCGACTTCGTGACAGACCTACCGCGGTCGGAGGGCAACACCTGTGTCTTGGTGGCGGTGGATCGCTTTTCAAAGGCTTTTCGAAGGGTCTGCCCACCGCGCTCAAAACGGCTGAGGCCTTCTTCCAGCACGTTTTCCGGAACTTCGGCCTCCCGGAGGAGATGGCCCCCAGTTTACGTCCCATGTCTAGAAGGCGTTCTTTCGATTACTGGGGGTGTCTGTCAACCTGATGCCTGGTTACCATCCGCAATCCAACGGCCAGGCGGAACGGTAAATCCAAGAGCTGAGTCGGTACCTAAGGACTGCAGTCGTGACAAGGCGGAGTGGTGCCGCTTCTTGCCATGGGCCGAGCACGCCCAAAACTCGCTCCGTCAGGACGCCATGGGTCTCACTCCATTCCAGTGCGTGCTGCCCCTGTTCCCTTGGTCAGATGAGTCGTGCAACGTCCCCGCTGTGGATCATTGGTTCTGGGAGAGCAATCGGGTCTGGGAGTCAGCGCACACGCAGCTGCAGCGAGCCCTCTGTAGCACCCGCAGGTACGCCTGTCCCCGCGCTTCCGTCGGGGAGACCTCGTGTGGCTGTCCACGAAGGACCTGAGGCTGGGACTGCCCTATCGCAAGCTGAGCCTCCGGTTCATCGGGCCCTTCAAGGTCGCCAACCGGGTCAGCGAGGTGTCTTACAGGTTGGAGCTGCCCTTGAGGTATCGCATACACCCCACTTTTCACGTGTCCCTGCTAAAACCCTGTGTCTCGCCTGTGTCTCGTCCCCAAGGTGACCCTGAGGCACTCACCCAGCCATAGATCGTGGATCAGCCCGAAGTCTATTCAGTGCGTGAGATCCTGGACTCCTGTCGGCGCGGGGGTTGCCTCGAGTATCTGGTGGACTCGGAGGGGTACGGCCCGGAGGAGCGATCTTGGGTGGCCCCTCAGGACGTGCTGGACGCTGCTGGCAGAGTTCCACGCCGCGCACCCATGCCGCTCGGCGCCCCGGGCGAGAGGCAGGCCCCGGCACAGGGTCAGGACGTCTGGAGCCGTCCCTGGGGGAGGGGGTAGTGTCAGGGAAAACCCTGCTTCTCCTCCCGTGCGCGGCCCGCCCACCCGTGGAGCTCCTCGCCATCCTACTAATTATCCACACCTGACACTCATTCCTGGCACATACATAAACCCCTCACTCACTTTCACTCACCGTCCGTTATTGTTTTCCGTATGCTCCGTCTACGGTTGGACTCACCCTCTAATCCTGCTCTAAGCTTCTTCCGAAGCATATCTCGGATTACCCTGCAAACTTCTCCTCTGCTCAGGACATCGTTGAACGCTCTCCCCAGAGCACACCACGGATATCTCCCTCTGAAACTCTTCGCTCCCGTTGGTATATATGTGTTCTCTCTACGTCCTCTTATTAAAAACTGCACCTATTGTACTCCGGCTTCCGCCTCCGTTTTTGCTGCATGACAGCAGCGTTCATGCAAATATCATAAAAAGTTCATTCTACTGTATCAAAGTAGCCATTACAAATCCATGATAAGGAAATGAGAAGCTTATGCTGCATGTTCAATAGTTAGATATGTACACAATCTGCATATGGCATAGGAATATGAAACTATTTTTGTCAGAGGATATACTGTACACTGAAGCCTGAAGTCTGGCAAAGTGTTATTTTGCTCGCAGTTAGACTAAGGTCAAACAGAACTGGCAATCATACTTTGTTTGTGGCACTATTTTTCAAAATTTATTAGCGTAAATTCCTA
The DNA here is from genome assembly GCA_014706435.1 of Silurus glanis. Lineage (NCBI taxonomy): Eukaryota > Metazoa > Chordata > Actinopteri > Siluriformes > Siluridae > Silurus > Silurus glanis. Next base: position 5,092,118 of record JAAIIK010000039.1, read on the forward strand.
ATAAAAGTTTCAAAATTTATTCAAAGGAAATTTGCCTGTGATCCTGCAATTATCTCTATCAGAGTTGTTGATGTTTAAACTTAAAAAACATAAGACCAGAACAATAAAACTATATAATTATGGACATTTGTCATTTTTTTTTTTTAAGTATAATACAGTTGTGATTGTTGTCACTGTTTATTTGCACAATATCTACATTGATAATTAAATAACTGACTCTTAATTGCATTGTCTTATTTAACATGAGTTTTATAGCAACTTCACATTAAATGTTATATTTAGACCCTAGTAAGGGCTTGATTATGTGCACCAGGTGTATTAGATTATGATAAATGTAAGGGACTGTTATAAACAGAGGCACTGAACAATTAATAGACAAAATAAATAAGATAATTGTAAATGAATAGATTTAAAATGTTTTTGCTGACACATAATTATGCAATAATATAACTGACAATCTGGAAATATTTTTGTAAATATTAAAAGTGTATATATTTAATAGATACATATAATAGAAATAAACTAACGTCCCCAGCTAGAGTTCTTTAAAGTCTTTTCTACCAATTTTTCTCATTTGCTTTGGAGTGTTTCTCAAACCAGAAATGAAATTCTCAAAACTACTTGTTCAACCTCCACATCATTTAGTCATTTGTGCTCATCATAAGAACATTTCTTGTTGCTTGGATCAAATTGTGAATGCTTTTGTACATTCATTTAATCGATTGTGTACTAATTGTTTGCTGTTTCCTACATTATCAGTTTATGTCATGTTGATCAAAATATTTTATACTGGTTTCACCCAAATGGTCTTAACCCCCAAAACATTTAGGCATCAGTTCATTGCATAAGTCAATGAATGCAAAATGGTTAAACCAGTTGTCAAAATTTGTCAAGCTCTTCTTCTTCACAGTTCTATTAACCTTTTTTTGTAAATGTGTCTTGAATTGATGAATTGTGCAGATGAACCTTGAATGTCACTGATGAAGGGGTGTGTACACTTTTAGATCAACCAATAATCAACTAGTTCTCTAAAATAGGTCAAGGTTGAATCTCTTTACTGTAATTGGCGAGTGTATTTAAAAAGAGCAAAACACATTAACAATTGTTGAAAATGGATGAACAACTAGGAAACTAACATGGTTGAGAGCCAAGAATAAGGATGCATGCTGGAAGGGTAAGGAGGCAAAATAGAGGAGAGGAAGAAGAGGTCAGAGTCATAGACACATTTCAGATGAAATTAGAGCCACTATTGTGGACCATGTTGTCAACCATGACCTCACAATGGCTGAGGCGGGTCAGAGGGTACAGCCAAATATTTGGAAGACCAACATTTCGTAGAAAGAACAGGTATGTAATCCACCAGTGTGGACTGTGCTGTTACAGTGTGTGTATACATTGTCTAACACAAGTTAGAACACAAGTATACAATGATAAATGTATTGCATTAGTGCATTTATTCCACAGAGGACTGCAGGATTACCTCATAGGGGTGGCAGAGGACCCCTTTTCACACCCCAAAAAGAGGAGGCTATTTGCACCATGGTCTGCGCAAACAATGCCTTTAGGTTAAGGATAATACAAAAGACTGTTGTAGAAGATAATATCTTTGAAAACATCCAGTCTGTTAGCATCTCAACTTTCAACAGGGTGTTCACATGAGCATGAAAAAGCTGTACCGTGTATCATTTGAAAGGAATGGTGACAGAGTGAAGAAACTCCGGTACCAGTATGTGCAGGTAACACTTTGAGCATACAGTAACTAATTTACATAAATTTTTTAGAGTGACATATATACTACAACTTTTTTTTGCACTATGACACTTTAACTCTGTACTGTCACTTTAACTCGGGAGTCTCACTTTATACCACACCATACTGCACATGGACACTTTAAGGACAATCACTAAATCACTTTAATTTGTACTGTCAATATCTACCATACGCATCTATGTATATACATATATTTATATATGTATATATTTGATTTGATGTGTGACATATGTACAGTTGCTATAGCTGTAGGAAAAAAAAACATGCAATATGTGTACATTTGATATAACTGTATCTTGTGAAATTAAATGAAAATACATAAATAATTGGTTCTGGGTTGTATTGTATAATGGAATCGGAGTCAAGTTAAACACCTCACAACTTTATATATGTGGATGAGGCTGGCTTCAATCTGAACAAAAGCAGAAGACGTGGTCGAAATGTCATCGGCTACATAGCTACTGTTGATTTGCCAGGCTAGTGGGGAGGAAATATCACTATGTGTGCTGCTATGTCAGAGCAGGGTGTGCTATCTCATATTCCCCTTAAAGGCCCATACAACACACACAGCATCTCCTCGCCTTCTTAGAGACCTTTATTGGACTCTCATCCCTGATAATGAGAGGGTTCCATTTTGAGATTATTGGCCAAAGAATGTGATACTTTGGGATTATTTGAGTTTCCATCACTCGAACACCATCAGGCAATAGTTTCTGACACATAACAGGATGCTGATGCAATTTCTCCCACCCTATTCCCATTCCTTAACCCAACTGAGGAGGTGTTTGATTGCCAGCCATATACTCAGATGACCCTGCTGGCTGCCATGGATGCAGCATATGAGGACATCACAGTGGAGGCCTGCAGAGGCTGGATAAGACATTTCAGAAGATTTTTTCCATGCTGTATTGCAAGGGATGATATCTGTTGTGATGTGGAAGAAAATCTTTAGCCCGACAGACTGGGACGTCAGGGGGTATAGACAGATTGCACTGTATAGTGCGGCATGCACAGTTCTTCCTAAGAAGTCTTGTTTGTAAACAATGATAAAAGGACTTGTTTTCTGATGGCAATGATATGATCATTTACACAAATACTTACTTTTGAGAGAAGAACGAAGGATTTTGAGCAAAAAACAGGCTTTGCAAGAAATCTAATGTATTGTGCTTTTTGTACACATTGTTCTGAGAATGCACTTACTGATTTGCAAATCTTAAGGATGATTTGAGAAATGCTCCAAATCAACTGAGAAAAACTAATCAAAATGATACTGGCAGTGTGGATATAAATTATGCATTGACAATTGCTTACATGTTGCATGAGATAGTTGCAACAATAGGGTGAGTACTGGAATAATTGCCTTTCATTACACTGAGGCAAACAGAGACAAAGATATTCAATGCAACAACTAACTGAATCTAATTTAAAATGCAGTTCCTCAGAGAGACAAGCAAGAGCAATGCCTCTTTAAATGAGCACATGTATGGCATCCTTGACTACAGAAAATTATGTCTTGTCATTGAACAGCTAATAGCATGTCTGTGGAGGGCAAACTGTTTGGGTGCTCCATTGAAAAAGTCTGAGGGCTGTGCTCTATAGCCTTTCTGTTCTTGCCTGCTCTCTAGACTGATATAGTGAATTCACTGCTTTGGATAATTTAGGGCAAAAATGGGCTAAAACCTGCTTTGTATTTTGGTTTATAGTGTTATAGTGATAGATAGATATATACATATCCACATTTGAAGCCTCATGCTGATAGCCTGGTTCATCTTGATATAGTTAAGGCTAAAAGTTTACATATACCCAGGCTAAAGATATTCAATTTCTGTTTTTCACATCTCCATACACTTCTTACCATGCATTTCTTTTGTCAAGTCAATCTCTTCAAAAATATTTGGACGATCTGAATGGTTTTTCAATTTTTATAAATAGAAGTTAATTGGGAGTTCATCTGATGCTAAAAATCTAAGCAGCTCCACAATTACCTAAAAAAAAGAACCTACATAAGTGCATTTTTCAATTTCCAAACAGATGACGGCACTACAAGCATCTGTACTTACAATTTTGTACAGATTTAAAATCTTGGCACTGCAAGGACATTGCATTAGCTTAAATAAAAAACAAACAAAAAAGCTTGAAGATAAAATAAAAGTCCTGGATTGACCACACAGAGAAACAGAAAACACAATACTTTCATTTTAGTACAGGTTATTATTTGTGTATAAAACAAGGAGTGCTTTGATCATCTTACCAGGCTCACTGACATGTATAGCAGTGGAGGCAGACACAACTGCAGATATTTACTTACATTACAAAGTGCAAACAGCAAACACAAAAAACAACACAAACTGACAAGGCATGTGAACAATATAATCTGAATCTGAGAGTGGGGATAAAAAAATCATGGGAAGACAAATTAGAGACTAAGATTGCAATGAAGGTTGAGGCTACATAGAAACACATGACATGATTCAATGGTTTTTAGGAAACACTTTCTTGTGGAATAATCTTGGCACTCATATTGAGCATCCTTTCAACACACTTCATACTGTTTGAATTTATAGTAGAATTGTAGAAAAGTAATGATTTATGTTCCCACCATCCAGTGTCACTCAGAAAAGGATGAGATCCCTTTTGATGCTGGTTTCTCTCAAAGTTTCTTCCTCATTGCATCACTGAGGAACAGTTGAGTGTATCCTCACCATTGTTGTCTCTGGCTTGCAAAATGCAGCTCTAATTCCAGATATTTTTTTCTGGATTTCTATAAATTGCCACTGTTTTGTGACAATGTTTATTGTTAAAAGCCCAGTAGTAATAAAATGTAATTTGATTTTTTTGGGGCAAGCCAGGAAAGCCTTTGGTAGAATTTGCTTGAACAGCAATTTTTTTGTGTGCTTTATCCAGAGGTTGTCAGTGCCCTGCTGATCTCTTTTGTAGTTGTGCATGGGGCAGGCTGGCGATCAGTGCCTGCCTACTTGGATGTGTGCTCTGCGTTTCTGGTCAGGTGGGTGTGCTGGCAAGGGTGGCACTAATACAAAGGACAATAGTATCTTTGAAATGAGAGGAATTCTGTGGTATATCAGCCATGCTTTTAGATCAGACATTCATCAAATCTGACTATCTAAATCAGGCTTAATAACTGACTCAAGGAAGGGTATCAGCCTATAAAAGAAGGATTACAGTTTCTTGGGTGATCTCCATATTAAGGTAAGGCTTTACTTTGTTAAATTGTAGAGAGATTATTGAGGGCATTGCTCACAAGAGACCTGAACTTTCCTTAGAAAAAAAATCATATTTAACATGTTCCTTGGGTAATAAAATTTACACATCATACATATCATCCTGTGGGTCTTTTGTCACACAATATTTTATCAGTGTTTAACTGTCTTTTTTTTTTTTTTTTTTAGCAGGGCCTTTAATCTTAGCAAGGTGAGCAAGGCTAAATATGTAACAGCTGTCTGGTTCTTCTGGGGTTAGTGTGGAGCATGTCCTAAATAGAAGAATGGGAAATATTACAAGCATTCTTAGAGTCTGGGCTTTTTTAATCAAATATAGTTTATACCCTTGCTTGATAGGGTACCATCATTTATATGATATACTATAATACCCATTAAATAGATACTCAAAATGATATGCTGCAGCTTAATCAGAAATCCTATGTGTAGATATACTGTATTTTTTTTTTTTAATATAAAAATATATATTATATTTTAATGAATTTATTTATTTAATTTAGCATCGCTAAATTACTAATGTGTTGGAAAGGCACGGTTTCTTTTGGCCAACAACTGCAGCGGGCAATTAAAGGGCAAAAGAGTGAAGGTGCATGTTCACTTGGCCAGAGGTTGAGTAGAGATTATCCCATAGTGATTGGATGACAAAGTAAAAGGGTGTAGGTCATGAGGGCATAGCTGCTTTAAGATAAACCAACACTGCTGACAGGGTGACAGATTTCATAAAGGATGAAGGGATGAGCACATTGGTGCTCATAATCCACAGATTTAAAAAGTGTCATGACTTGGGGAACCCCTCCTTATTATTGGAATTGTGATGTGTGTGACAAAATGACCTGCAAATGTGAGAACTAGGCTGTAATATAATAATAGAGACGACCACAACCTTCACAAAAGTGTAATCTGCATATTTATTTGTTTCTGTTTGCTGTGTCAAAACTTCATAGACATTTAAGCCTAATAATCCTGGCATTTTTCTTGCAGCTGCAGGGCAGCCCTCGTGGCCGAAATGCCACTGTGTGCCCTGCCAATCGGTGGGGGATCTTGAGGGGCAGGAGGTGCCCATTGAGTGCAGCGGGCATATCAAACACTCTGACCAAAACATGAACCTGTGCTGGACTGAGATCAAGCGCAAGTCCCACAATATCAGGTACCATTCACACTTTTTCCTCAAAAAAAAATTCCCTTTGAACATACCCCAATATTTTTGTGCCAAATATATTTTCTGAGTATTTTATTTTCAGGGCTTTCTGTAAGTATGCTAAAAAGTTGTTTTTAATTACTTTTATATAAATTAAGTTTAGGTTTATATGTGCACTTAAGGCCGTACAAAGAGTTCAGTTACATGCCCATATTAACGGCCTAGAATATAATCAATTTAGAGAGATTTATGAGTTGTGTGTTCAGGGTGGAGTTTGCCAAAAACAAGTATGTTTCAGTTATATGCAATTCTGACACCCCTCTGTCTTTTTTGTATGTATGATACTATTAAAGCATATCTAATTATCCTTCAAGGCATTTTGCTGCTTCCTTTTCAGAGCGAATCAAATAATAATAAAAAAAAAAAAAAAAGCATTGGAATTTATTTTTTTAATTTGGCAACATAAAAAAAAGTTCATTAAAGGCATCACAAATATGTGTTTATCATACCTTATGAATTAATGAGCAACCAGGAATAATGGGCAAAGTCAGAGCATTTACACAATTGGGCAAAATAGATATATGAGATATTCTCAGATTTAATGTTCTGGCGTGAGCTAATTTTTCCATCTAATAGATAATGTTTGTCAGGATTATGTGGTCACAATGCATTTTGCTTTATGCGTCTAGGCTCATTTGATTTTCTAGCATGAATTTGTTTTAATTCAGCATAGGGTTAAGTGTAGGGTTGTCAAAATAAACGCTTTAAGGCGTTAATGTAGTGCCCATTTCTGTTTGACCATTTTTATTAAATATAAATAAATAAATATAAAAGACGCTAAATGAAAACCTTCAACGCAACACATTTATTCATGACGGCCTTTCTTTGCTCAGGTATAAGAAAAATAATAAACTGCGGCGATAAATTATTTTTGATCACTAAACATTTGTTTTACTGATGTGCCATGTTTCAAATCAAGCACCAATAGCCGTCGTGATACACACATCTGGCAATTAAAAACACCCATGTGGAAACCGCAAAAGTTCTGTTTGGTGTTCTAAAGATTTGTCATAATTACTTTAAACATTTACAAGAATATTTTGTCTTCATGCTATATGTTGAGTCTGGTTTCACTAATAATAAACATACATGGATGATTTATACAAATATTTGTGCATGCTCATGTTCAATTCAAGGTATATTTAGAACAGATAAAAATGTGCGATTAGGTTGCGATTAATTATGAGTTAACTCATGACAATCTTGTGATTAATTAATTAAATATTTTAATCGGTTGACAGCCATACTTATGTGACTTCTGTTTTTAAATGTGTTATCTATGCTAAAGTATGGACTTGTATGTACATTTAAAAAAGTCAAAGCTTGTTCTACTAACTTTTTTCTTTAGAATCTACCATAAATAATTTGCCTTCAAATTATACAACGTACCAATATAAAAGACAAACAAACTTTGAAAGAGAAAACAAAGAACCTCTTTGTCATAATCAACAGACAGACATTGTTGGTGTTTTCTAACATTGTATTAAATGGTGCTGTGATCTGGGTGGAATGTGTTCTGGGGGTTAGAGGAGAAGACAGAGGCTTGCTGGGAATTTGTTGTCGTTGGTAAAAGGTTTTAGTGGAGAGCTTTCAGGAGATGTCAAACTATCTTGACTGCCCACATGGCACAGCTGTGAGGGGGTGCCAATGACCCAGAACGTTTTCCTCACTCTAACTGTGCTATTATCACTACGTGCCCACTGAACACTGTAACCTTTTGGCTACCTTGTGAACTTAGTCTCTACTTAATAGTGCCAGTTCAGTGTTTATGCATAATGGGGATGTAATAGCATGGTAATTACTAAACAAGCCAATTTAACAAAACACATCATGCAGTGTATTCTTATTAGAATTGGGGGGGGTAATGTGTACTGTATATGTGGAAGCTATAGGAAACAGTTATGGGCAAGAAATTAAATATTCATATAATAATAATTAATAATCCTGGAATTACTAATGCAATGATTTGTCTGTACCTATTAATAGTGGTAACAATCATTGTACTGCTAAATATTCACGAAGCTGGCTGCAATTAATACAAAAGTTTTGCTTCAATGGCCTAAGACTGTAAAAAGTTAGTAAAAAAGTATGTAAAAAACTCTAATGTTTCTCTCAGCACAACAATCTATTAATAGAATGATAGTAATTAGTCAAACACTGATTGATCTCTATTAGAAATATTATGAGCCCAAAACCTTCTTTTTAACTACTTAATCACGTAAATATGCCGCGGGTGTTGTGGCAAGTTAGAGTCTGGAGTTTCTTGCATCATTTATTACTCTCAGAATGTTCTGCTTGCTGATGAACTGATGCTTTACTGTATGTTGGTGCTAAGTAAATACCACCAAGCAGCAATCAAAACAAGTTTTAAACAGAGCATGTTCTCTACTCTGAATGGTGGCTTGCTGTGTGCTTGACCAGTTAAGTTTTTATCCACTCATATCCTGACCATCACATACATTATTTGCTTATTTCAAAACCATGGGCATAAACACAGAGTTGGTCCTTTGCTGTAATAACAGCCTCCACTATTTTGAAAAGGCTTCTCAATAGATCTTGTAATCTGCCTGCGGGGAGCATTAGTGAGGTTGTGCACCGATGCCAAGTGAGAAGCCCTGATGCACAGGCAGTGATCCAGTTCATCCAAATGTGCTTTGTAGGGTTGTGTCAGGGCTTCGGTGACTTGAGTCCTTTCACTTGCTTTTTGTACACAGGATGTCATGCTGGAACAGCACTGGCTTGCTTAGCTCCAATGAAAAAAAATTGTAAAGCTCCAGCATAAAAAATAAAAAACAAATCTACAATTCCAACATTCTGGTAAGAGTCTAGGAAAGACCCACTGATGGTCAGGTGTACACAAACATTTGGCTGTTACAGAGTACACATTATTATTATTATTATTATTATTATTATTATTATTATTATTACTACTACTACTACTAATAATAATAGTAATAGTAGTAGTAGTAGTAGTATTGTTCTTCTTATTATTTTATTTTACCATAATAAGCACATAATCCAGACAGACAAAAACTACTAATACGGGACTGACAATGTTATAATGGCTGTGGACATCTTTCTTACTTAACTTTGCTATCCTATTGTTCTGCAGAAATACACCTGAATAAGCAATTGTCAGGGATCCACCTGCCACGCCCCCCTTTTGTGGCGCTCATGCCTACGCTCTCCCTGGAGCTCCAGGTTTAACCACGCACACCTGGGGCTCGTTGTCTCTCATGCCTCCGCTCTCTCTGGAGCTCCAGGCTTAACGATGCACACCTGAAGCTCATCATCACTCCACCCCGCTCCTACATAAACCCCTCACTCACATTCACTCCCCGTTCGTTATTGAATGTGTTAGGTGTTACGTACTACTGCATGGTTTCACAGTTGCATGCAGTACTCTACGTTTTCTGTTCCGTTCGGACTCCACTATCCGGTACCGGCTGCGTTTCTTCTCCCCGCGCATTTCGGATCAGCTACACTTCTCCCCAAGCGCACCTCGGACTCTCTTAAGGACTTGTGTGTGCGTGAGTGCGTGTGTGTGTTTGTGCGCGTGCGTGTGTGTGTGTGTGTGTGTGTGTGTGTGTGTGTGTGCTTGTGTTTATCTCTCTCCCTCACTCTTGTCAATAAAACCCGAGCGAGCTGTACTCCGGTTTCCGCCTCCCATTTCTCTCGCACCCTGACAGCAATAAAGTTAAATAAAATTAGGGCAGATTATACAAAACTAGCCAGCTCATTATACCAAGGCAGTCTTTAGTCTCCTGCAAGAGCAATGTTCTTTTTTTATTCAGTATAGCTTCAGTGTTTATTATCATATACAACAGCTGCTCCTCAATTACACTAATCACCTTGACTTTAGAATCTGAATTACTGTACTTTCCTGTAAAATAAAAAGTGTTAAACAGCTAATGAGAGACATTGTTCACCTGCTGCAAATCATAATTGCTGATGATGATCACTGGCAGAGGGTCACTGGTACCAACATTGTGGACATTTTAAACAAATTTTGAGTCAGTATTTGATGCTCAGCAATGTCAAATTGAACACACAGAATACAGGCACTGATCAGACTGGTAACATTTATATTGAAGCAAGATAACTAGAACATATATCTTACCAAACACTTGGTTTCATAGTGCCCTGAATTCATTGTTGTATGGTGCCTCATGTGGTACAAGAACACAGGATGCAAAAGTTTATTCACAGTCTGGTAATCAGAGTATATTGAGGAGTCAGAGCACAGGCAGGCAACGTTAAACATAGAAAACAGGCGAGGGGAGCTTTAAGATCGAAAACACAGCTCAGCTCATTATAACACTGAGCAAGACTTTTCAACTAAGACACAAATGAGTATAAATGAGCAAAAAGCACAAGCAGATCATAAGCAAATGGCAGAACAATAGGCAGAGGTAAGTCATAAAAAACCTGCCGTGTGAGGAAAAAATCTGTGACAGATTCTTCTACAGTCCTTAGGGTATTGTAAATGCTGATTTATAGGTCTTGAAAGAGAGTATTGTGGTTTAGCATGTTGTGGGGATTCGTTCATAGTGTTCAGTGGACTTTTGCAACGAAAGATTTAGGACATAGAGTAATTGATTAGTACGTAGTAAGTCATTCAGGTTCACTCCATTTGACCAGTCAGCTTAGCCTCATCCACATCCAGGTTCACACATTACTTTAGACTACCTTTCAGTACTTTATTAGTTGCATTTCCTATAAATTTTCAAAACTAAAAACGCATTTAACATAAAAGACCAGCTTTAAATTTCTTGAACATACATTAATACATGGAGCATAATCCTAAATATTATTTGAATAAATTTGGTTTCTCAAGATGGTCTGAATATTGGACCACCTGTTATAAAACCCTTGCATCCAGATGGCTAAAGATTAATGAAGCTTTCACCTGGATTTTTGCATTGCACATGGTAAATTATTTCATCTGCTGTTTAATTAGTTATATTGTCAGGCGCAAGTGAATGAGGCGGAAGCCGAGTCACAGCAAACGGGATTTTAATGCGAAAACAAAGAAGCCGAAGCCAGGAAAACACACACAGAGTCCTAACACAAACAATAACGGACATTGGAGTGGCGCGTGTGAGGTGCTTAAATGTGCTGTGAGGGTGATGAGGGACAGGTGTGTGGAATCAGTATGATGGCGAGGCGCTCCGGACGGGCGGGGCGCGCACGGGCGAAGAAGCAGGGTGATCCTTGACACCACCCCCTCCCCCAGGGGCGGCACCAGACGCCCTGAGCCGGCGGCGAGGCCTGCCCCTCGTCCGGGGCGCCGGGCAGCGTGGATGTGCAGCGTGGAACTCCGCTAGCAGCGCCGGGTCCAGAAC